>JAYEAL010000072.1:0-26472 GCA_036419045.1 Scirpophaga incertulas
AGGGATTTTTGCCAATCCAACATGGCGGCCCGCGCGAAAATGTCAACTTTTCCAAATCGACTCCGTTTTTAATGGCGTTTGGGGGGGGTTTTCTATATCTGACAGGCATGCAGTGCCGCTGTCAAACTGGGAAAAAACAAAATGGCGTCGCCGCCATCTTGGATTGAAAAACCCGTTTGACCCGTGTTTGCGACCGTCGACTGTCGCGGCGTTTGGTTTTTTCCGCGGATTTTCTTTTTTTGTGTGATCAGGACTGTCCTCGACTTTTGAGAAATTTGCGGCGCGCGGCAAAAAAACAACATGGCGGCGGCGCCGGCGGCCATCTTGGATCGCCAATTTTGACGCGATTTTCGGACCGGATTTTCACCAAGATGGCGGCCTCCGACCGGGTAAAATGTTCTGGGCGGGGGTGGAGCTCGACGAGCAGTGTTGCCAGGTGGGAGAAAATTTCTACCGTTTTGTAGTTTTTTTCCCTAGGGCCCCGAAAGGCGAAAATCGAAATAACGACTTTTGGATTTTTCCCATACCATGGGCCTATAGGCCGGCGGGGCCTCTATGACTTTCTGGTATTTTCATTTTTCTCCACTGGCAACACTGGCCTCCACGGAGGTTGGAAACTTTTCGCAGACCGAATTTGACCCGAATTGATCTCCCAGATCGGGGTGAGCTCATCCCACCCCGTATACGGTGCAGATATTGGAAAAATCCGAAACTCCGACATTTCAAGATGACGGCGCCGCCGGCGGCCATTTTGTTAAAAAGTTGCGATTTCGAAAAAATTAAATCGCGGTTTTCGCGGGGTTGCCGGCGTTTTTCGACTGACAACCCCGGTGACCTTTTGTAGTGCTCGGTGAGCCGCATCGAACGGTGGGGTAATTTACCCCGATTTTGGGGTATTTTCCCCGATTTTGGGGAGAACGTAAATGGCGTGATTTTTCGATTTTTTTCACATGGCCGGGTCGACCGGGCCTCGCTGATCATTTTTACCACCATTTTGGGCCAGATATATTGCAACACTGGGCGCTGTGGCAGATTTCGGTTTCGGCGACTTTGCGAATTTTTTGACGCGAGCCGATGACAGTTGCGCGCCTGCAGTTACCGCCAATCGGTGAGCGGTTTATTCTACTACACTGAAAAAATTTGACGTTTGACATTTTCAAGATGGCGGCGGCGCTGGCAGCCATTTTGTAATGGTAAATATACTCTTTTTGCTATATTCTCGCGGTTTTTAATCCCGATACGGTGACATGGGTATCGAATGAAATGATTTTTTCAGCTCTATCGAAGCCAATTCGTGGCAACGTTAAAAAACCAATATGGCCGCCAGTCCAAAAAAGCCAAATGACATTTGTATTGTAATCTCTACAATATGGGTATCAAATGAAAGGGTTTTGCAAGTCCAATACAGCCGCGTTAGAAGCAATGAAAAAAAATCAAAATGGCCGCCGCTCTCAAAATGGTGGACCGGTTTTGTTTTCCAACCCATGCTTCATGGGTATCAAATGAAAGGGTTTTAAGTGTCTAATACAGCCGCGTTAGAGACATTTGAAAAAAATTCAAAATGGCCGCCGCTCTCAAAATGGCGGGTCGCTTTTGTATCCAACCCAGGCTTAATGGGTATCAAATGAAAGGCCTTGACGAGTAGAACACGACGCTGTAAGTGTCGTTTCGAAAATTTCAATATGGCCGCCGATCCAACATGGCGACTGACATTTTTTGCGATTTTCACTATATGGGTATCAAATGAAAGGATTTTAAGGGTAGAACGGAACCAAATGTGAGTTATAGTAAAAATGTCAATTTCTTTTTTTTTTTTTTTTACTTACCTCGATATGCTTTTTGTGCCGCTTCGCAACTGTACAAGATTTTATTTGAAAAATGCATTAGTGAGCAACGCAACCGCGAGGTGCGTGCACCTCGCGGCACTCACGCGGCCACCAGCGCCATGAGTTTTTTCAGTGTATTTACAACCGCACAAACTGTTTGTATTTTCTTCTGACACAAATGGAGACAATTTTTTACTAATTTTCGCCGACAATTTTTTACTAATTTGCCGCGAGGTGCGCGCACCTCGCGGCACTCAAGCGACTACAGTCGCCGTGAGCTTCTTAGTGTGTTTACATCTGCACAGAGTTTTTTAGTTTTTGCGCCATAACTGGAGACAATTTTAGACTGTTTATTATTGACGACGGCCAATTTTTTTTCAAGGTGGGCAGACCACACCACCGCGAGGTGCGCGCACCTCGCGGCACCCCAGCGACCACGCTCACCGTGAGCTTCTTAGTGTATTTACGACTGTATACGGTTTTGTAGTTTCTTTTGACACAAATGGACACAATTTTTACCAATTTTCGACCGACCGCCAATTTTTTAAACAGAAGTGGGAACTTAGACCCCACCACCGCGAGGTGCGCGCACCTCGCGGCACTCATGCGACCACACTTACCGTTAACTTTTTAGTGTGCTTACAACCGCACGCAGTTTTTCAGTTTCATATGACTTACATGGATACAATTTTAAACCAATTTCCAACCGACCGCCAATTTTTATTTTTCAGCAGTGGGATAGACCACACCACCGCGAGGTGCGCGCACCTCGCGGCACTCAGGCGACCATGTTCCGTGAGCTTCTTAGTGTATTTTCAAACGTAGACAATTTTGTATACAAGTTACTTCTTTTGACAAAAACGAAGACTTTTTTCACCAATTTTCGACAGACCACAATTTTTGTCATAGCCAGCTGGGATGGACCACCCCACCGCGGGGTGCTTGCACCCCGCGGCAAGCAAGCGACGTCTAGTCTATATTATATAAAACTCGATTACCACTCACTCACTGACTGACTGACTGACTGATCAGGGGTGATTTTAGGGTGTTTAGAGGTTGTTTTGAGTGTTTTGATGTTAGGGTGGAATTTTCTAGATTTTTTAGTTCATAGAATGGGATAAAGGGATTTTTGCCAATCCAACATGGCGGCCCGCGCGAAATGTCAATTTTTCCAAATCGCCTCTGTTTTTAATGGCGTTTGGTGGGGGTGTTCACTACTATAGCGGGGATGCGGTGCGTCTGTCAAACTGCGTAAAAACAAAATGGCGCCGCCGCCATCTTGGACTGAAAAACCCGTTTCGACTCGTGTTTGCGACCGTCGACCGGCGCGGCGTTTGCTTTTTTCCGGGATTTTCTTTTTTCGCGTGGTCGGGACTGTCCTCGACTCTCGAGAAACTTGCGGCGCGCGGCGAAAAACAATATGGCGGCGGCGCCGGCGGCCATCTTGCATCGCCAATTTTGACGCGATTTTCGGACCGGATTTTCGCCAAGATGGCGGCCTCCGACCGGGGTGACATGTTCCGGGCGGGGGTGGAGCTCGGCGAGCAGTGTTGCCAGGTGGGAGAAAATTTCTACCGTTTTTGGTAGTTTGCCCCTAGGGGCCCCGAAAGGCGAAAAAATCGAAATAACGACTTTTGGAATTTTTCAACACCACGTGCCTACAGGCCGGCGGGGCCTCTATGACTTTCTGGTATTTTCATTTTTCTACACTGGCAACACTGGCCTCCACGGAGGTTGGAAACTTTTCGCAGACCGAATTTGACCCGAATTGATCTCCCAGATCGGGGTGAGCTGGAGACGCGGGACAAACGTCATCCCACCCCGTATACGGTGCAGATATTGGGAAAAATCCGAAACTCTGACATTTCAAGATGGCGGCGCCGCCGGCGGCCATTTTGTAAAAAGTTGCAATTTCGAAAAAATTAAATCGCGGTTTTCGCGGGGTTGCCGGCGTTTTTCGACTGACAACCCCAGGTGACCTTTTGTAGTGCTCGGTGAGCCGCATCGAACGGTGGGGTAAATTACCCCGATTTTGGGGTATTTTCCCCGATTTTGGGGAGAACGTAAATCGCGTGTTTTTCGATTTTTTTTCACATGGCCGGGTCGGTCGGGCCTCGCTGATCACTTTTACTATCATTTTGGGCCGGATATATGGCAACACTGGGCGCTATGGCAGATTTCGGCTTCGGCAAGTTTGCGAATTTTTTGACGCAAACCGATGACAGTTGCGCGCCTGCAGTAACGGCCAATCGGTGAGCAGTTTAGTCTTCTACACTGGAAAAATTTGACATTTGACATTTTCAAGATGGCGGCGGCGCTGGCGGCCATTTTGTAATGGTTAATATCCTCTTTTTGCTATATTCTCGCGGTTTTCAATCCCGATACGGTGACATGGGTATCGAATGAAAGGATTTTCATAGCACTATCGATGCCTATTAGTGGCAACGTTAAAAAACAAATATGGCCGCCGGTCCAAAAAGGCCGAGTATCATTAGTATTGTAATCCCTACAATATGGGTATCAAATGAAAGGGTTTTGTAAGTCTAATACAGCCACGTTAGAGACATTGAAGAAAATTCAAAATGGCCGCCGCTCTCAAAATGGCGGACAGCTTTTGTTTTCCAACCCATGCTTCATGGGTATCAAATGAAAGGGTTTTAAGTGTCTAATACAGCCGCGTTAGAGACATTGAAAAAAATCAAAATGGTCGCCGCTCTCAAAATGGCGGACCGCTTTCGTTTTCCAACCCGGGCTTTATGGGTATCAAATGAAAGGTCTTGACGAGTAGAACACGACGCCATTAGTGAAGTTTCTAAAATTTCAATATGGCCGCCGATCCAACATGGCGACTGACATTTTTTTGCGATTTTCGCTATATGGGTATCAAATGAAAGGATTTTAAGAGTAGAACGGACCCAAATGTGCGGTATAGTAAAATGACAATTTCTTTTTTTTTTTTTTTACTTACCTCGATAATCTTTTGTACCGCTTTGCAACTGTACAATATATTATTTTGAAAAACGCATTGTGAGCAACGCCACCGCGAGGTGCGCGCACCTCGCGGCACTCACGCGACTACAGTCGACGTGAGCTTCTTAGTGTATTTTTAAACTGCACACGCTTTTTCAGTTTGTTTTGACTTAAATGGAGACAATTTTTCACCAATTTTAGATCGACTGCCAATTTTTTTTTTTCAGTAGTGGGATAGACCACACCACCGCGAGGTGCGCGCACCTCGCGGCACTCAAGCGACCAGACTCACCGTGAGCTTCTTTGTGTTTTTGCAACCGTACACGGTTTTGTAGTTTCTTTTGACACAAATGGAGACAAATTTTACCAGTTTTCGACCGACCGCCAATTTTTTTTTTTCAGTAGTGGGATAGACCACACCACCGCGAGGTGCGCGCACCTCAACTCCACTCAAGCGGCTACAGTCGCCATGAGCTTCTTAGTGTGTTTGCATCTGCACAGAGTTTTTTAGTTTTTTGCGACATAACTGGAGACAATTTTTTACTTTTTATTATTGACCGACTGCCAATTTTTTTTCAAGGCAGGGCAGACCACCTTCCGCGAGGTGCGCGCACCTCGCGGCAATCACGCGACCACGAACACCGTGAGCGTGTTCTTAGCGTGTTTACGACCGTACACAGTTTTGTACTTTATTTGATTTTTGTGACAAAAAGATGACATTTCCGCACCAACTTTGACAGACCACCTTTTCTTCCAAAAAACAGCCAGGATGGACCACCCCTGGGTATCGAACGAAATGATTTTTTCAGCTCTATCGAAGCCAATTGGTGGCAACGTTAAAAAACCAATATGGCCGCCGATCCAAAACGGCCAAGTATCATTTGTATTGTAATCCCTAAAATATGGGTATCAAATGAAAGGGTTTTGAGTGTCTAATACAGCCACGTTAGAGACAATGAAAAAAATTCAAAATGGCCGCCGCTCTCAAAATGGCGGACCACTTTTGTTTTCTAACCCGTGCTTCATGGGTATCAAATGAAAGGGTTTTAAGTGTCTAATACAGCCACGATACAGGCATTAAAAAAAAATTCAAAATGGCCGCCGCCCTCAAATGGTGGACCGGTTTTATTTCCAACCCAGGCTTCATGGGTATCAAATGAAAGGTCTTGACGAGTAGAACACGACGCCTTAAGTGACATTTCAAAAATTTCAATATGGCCGCCGATCCAACATGGCGACTGACATTTTTTGCGCTTTTCACTTATGGGTATCAAATGGAAGGGTTTTGAGTGTCTAATACAGCCACGTAAGAGATATTGAAGAAAATTCAAAATGGCCGCCGTTCTCAACACGGCGGACCGCTTTTGTTTTCCAACCCATGCTTCATGGGTATCAAATGAAAGGCCTTGACAAGTAGAATACGACAACGTATGTGATGTTTCGAAAATTTCAATATGGCCGCCGATCCAACATGGCGGCTGAAATTTTTTTGCGAATTTCACTATATGGGTATCAAATGGAATGGTTTTTAAGAGTAGAACGGAACCAAATGTGTGTTATAGTAAAATGACAACTTTTTTTTTTTTTTACTTTTATTTTTACTTTTATTATATTCTTTTATACTGCTTCGCAACTGTACAAGATTTTATTTGAAAATCGCAATAGTGAGCAGCAGAGCGAGGTGCGTGCACCTCGCGGCACTCACGCGACCACCAGCGCCATGAGTTTTTCAGTGTGTTTACAACTGCACGCGGTTTTTCAGTTTGTTTTGACTTAAATGGAGACGACTTTTCACCAATTTTCGACCGACCGCCAATTTTTTTTTTCAGTAGTGGGATAGACCATACCACCGCGAGGTGCGCGCACCTCGCGGCACTCAAGCGGCTACTGTCGCCGTGAGCTTCTTAGTGTGTTTGTAACCGTACACGGTTTTGTAGTTTCTTTTGACACGAATGGAGACAATTTCTCACTTATTATTAACCGACCGCCAATTTTTTTTTTTCATAATGCTGATATAGACCCCTCCACCGCGAGGTGCGCGCACCTCGCGGCACTCACGCGACTACGATCGACGTGAGCTTCTTAGTGTATTTTAAACTGCACACGCATTTTCAGTTTGTTTTGACTTAAATGGAGACAATTTTTCACCAATTTTTGACCGACCGCCAATTTTTTTTTTTTTCAGTAGTGTGTTAGACCACACCACCGCGAGGTGCGTGCACCTCGCGGCACTCACGCGACCACCCTCACCGTGAGCTTCTTAGTGTATATACGACCGCACAAACTTTCTATTTTCTTCTGACACAAATGGAGACAATTTTTCACCAATTTTCGACCGACCGCTATTTTTTTTTTTTTATAATGCTGATATAGACCACCGCGAGGTGCGCGCACCTCGCGGCACTCACGCGACTACAATCGACGTGAGCTTCTTAGTGTATTTTAAACTGCACACGCTTTTTCAGTTTGTTTTGACTTAAATGGAGACAATTTTTCACCAATTTTCGACCGACCGCCAATTTTTTTTTTTCATTAGCGGGATAAACCACACCACCGCGAGGTGCGTGCACCTCGCGGCACTCATGCGACCACACTTACCGTTAACTTTTTAGTGTGCTTACAACCGCACGCAGTTTTTCAGTTTCATATGACTTACATGGATACAATTTTAAACCAATTTCCAACCGACCGCCAATTTTTATTTTTCAGCAGTGGGATAGACCACACCACCGCGAGGTGCGCGCACCTCGCGGCACTCAGGCGACCACGTTCACCGTGAGCTTCTTAGTGTATTTTCAAACGTAGACAATTTTGTATACAAGTTACTTTCTTTGACAAAAACGAAGACTTTTTCCCCATTTTTCGACAGACCACAATTTTCGTCAAACACAGCCGGGATGGACCACCCCACCGCGGGGTGCTTGCACCCCGCGGCAAGCAAGCGACGTCTAGTCTAATATATATAAATCTCATGTCACAATGTTTGTGCTCAATGAACTCCTAAACTACTTAACCGATTATAATAAAATTCGCACACCATGTGCAGTTCGATCCAACTTGAGAGATTGGATAGTTTAAATCTCAAATTATCGTTGCAATTTTAATTTATTGCTAATTATTTTGCTGTTATTATTTGACAGTCACAATTATCTGTTAACTCCAAATGATTCTAACAGATGTCGATACCTTTCGACTGGGTTGAGTAAGTAATCAATAGATGGCGCTGCTATGATAATTATTTTATTAAAAATAATTTGGCATAAAATGTCTTTCATCGCATACGCTGCGAAGAGTACCTAATGTCTACCCGTGCGAAGCCGGGACGGGCCGCTAGTATTATTATATTAACCTAAAGTCGCCGCGTACAATATTATTATCCTTATTTCCACTTAAACAACTAGATATTTTACTCACTTAATTTTTCAATAATTATTTTTGTTCAGGTTTACTATTTAATGACTGTTTTAATTATGTTTATTGTCGGCCTATGAGCGATGCACACTGCGCGAATGGCGACGACCACAGACTAGTTAGAGATACGCGACGACTCACTGAGCGAGGTGCAGAGTGTACCCTGCACTTCACTTGAACGTAGTGAGTGTTCGGGCGGGCGAATCTAGTACGTAGTACATATATATCGATGTATATAACCCTTTATACGATTACGCAGCGAAACTCCGAGCATAACTCTCTCAATTGCTTTTGGATGAATTTGAGCCTCTCTACGTTTACTATTTAACTACGTTTATATTCGTACATATAACTTTACAACTTCTTCTTTTAAGAGCTATATAATTTTTTTAATTTCCAGTGTCATATAGTTTACTAAACAGATTTGCTAGTTTCAATTAAAACACCAATCTCTTAATAATGGGATGTATTCCATCTCTCTCTGACACAATACTGTCGGAAACCAATAAACTTTGTAAAATCAACTTTTTTTGTTATTTCAATAGGGGTTTTAATTAATTAATAAATATAGAAAATTTCTTTAAGATCTCCATGCCACACGACATTTACTCAACTTCTCGATCTTTTTTTTAATCTATCGTTGCGTATGTATGTCGTCTGTGTGTACTGTAGCCTTTTCGGAATCTGTTTTTATTTGGGAGGCGGGAAATCGACACACCGCGAGTGCGCGCGACGATTCATATGATTCTTTACAACAGCTTATAAAAATAACCCGACAAGAGCGTGATGGCCTTGTAATTATTCAGATGGTTCTGTTTTTGAAGAATACTGTCACCTCGTCCCAGTGAAAAGCATAGACAACTTTCCATCGAGTATGATATAGTTTAAGAGTTTCCGATGGGCCGTTGGTACTGTTACTCCACTCGATTTCACAAACTCGATTATAACTTCATAATCACCCGACGATTTATTAATTATAGTATTTTCCCAGTTTGGATGGAGTCGGCTCGTCCTAAACTGCTTAACTCTACTAAACTCTGCTATAAGCCTTGGTCCTAATGACTTAAGGTTGGTGGTGAGAGCGACCACTCTCCAAGAGGGGCGCAGTGCAATATCTAGATGTAAAATTGCAAAAACATGTGGTATCACACTAGAGAGGGCAGACCACTTATGTGTGACATGTGAAAAATAGAAATGGCCCTTAGTGTTAATATTGCCAACCTTAGTTTTACCTTCGGTTTTAGCATTAAACATGAAAATTGCACATACCATGATTTCGGAGAGATCCAGTGTGGTGACCAGCTGCGGGGGACCGGTCAGCTCCCGCCCCTTGGGGTCCACCACCGTTATCTGAGGCCGGGATCCCGCCACCGACACAGTCACCTCCGCTACCGAGCTGTCAACTGGGATCTATAACACCAGTATCGCTTTGAACACCAAACCACGACTTGGACCGCGTTCGCATTTAGACTAGAGTCTGGACTTGGACCGCGTTCGCATTTGGGCTAGACTCTAGCCGCTAGAGTCTGGCTAACGAAAGTAGGCCCTGGATTTATTTGCGAACTTTTTATATAGCAACTCTGTATGAACGTCAACGTCAATTTGACAAGGTTGAATTTCATAGGTTAGTAGAGAATATTATTTTGATACTTTGAACACCTACCTATCCAGTCATCATAATAAAGTTTTGATTTATAATTTACGTATAATTACAAATAAGTTAATTACGCTTCTTCATATTGAATAAAACTAATTATACCTATTCATTCGTACATCGCATCAGTTAACGTATTCATTTTAATAACATCACCTATGTTTTACGTATACTCATTATTAATTTATGTTGTATTTTTATTGGTAATTTTAAAACGATTAACTTTCTTTAACAGATAATCTACAAGATGTCGAAGGAGTTGATGAAATAGTAAGAACTATTGAATATCTCACTGAATTAGAGCAGAAAGATAGGATAATAACCCAGAATCAGTACTTAGAAGAAATAGCTTCAATGACTGGTAAGATTTTACTATACACTGATGTTTTGAAATTATGCCAAAAAAAGCCTTTCCATTTTTACCTACTAATACCAAGAATTTAAAGAATGAATCACCAAGTATCAAAGTAGGTTATTCCAATTTTCATAGTATAATTTTAGTATTGTCATGCATGTATTTTTAAAATTTGCCGCCAATATTCTGGGACCAACTTTCGTTAGCCAAACTCTAACAACGATAACATCTCTGTCAAAGTGCTAACGTTGTTAGAGGCAAAACTAGCTAACACAAATACCGATAATAACCGAAAAACCTTATGAGCCCTATAATAGTCACATTATTGTTTTTAACCATAATAAGGGCGTATAGAGCAAGGAACTGTCAAAATGCAATCAAAATCTATAGTATTTCGACAGTTCACCGCGATGCGTGGCTTTATCATGTTTTGCCCACACATTTTCCTACATCATCATCACAGCTCATATACGGCCCCACCGAGGGGCTCGAGCCTACCCTAACTACGTTAGGGTGATTAGGCCTTAGTCAAGCACGCTGGCCCAGTGCGGGTTGGTTGACTACGTACACCTTTGAATCGCTTCGCAGATGTACGCAGGTTTCCTCACGATGTTTTCCTTCCCCGTACGTAGGAGCGTCGGATAAATGTATGAAATTCGGAACGGAAAAGCACATTGGTACACGGTGGGGATTATATCGCGGGTCTCCCGATTCTATGCGGCGCACAAACCAGTGCCGAGATCCTACATCATGTTAGTTTTATTATTTCAATACATTTATTTTCTAGATATTCATATGTACTAATGTCAGTATTAAAACACAACTAAGTATCATTAAATTGTTGCTGAGAAAGCTGAGATCCTTTCCGCCCTGAATGTGCCCTGGCTACTGCGACTTTAAGTTCTCAATTCTTCTTCTTCATCATTTCTGATACGATCAGGCAAAGTTCAGATTGCGCTTTCAGTGGCTTTAAGACTCCTTATAAGCCCCATTATGAGTGTTAAAATTCTATCGACGAAATCACATACCCCTTGAGTATAATTGTAACCAGCTGGTAGTACAACGGCCCCAAGGTTCACGTTTCTGCCTTTGAGAGAAGTCCTAACCATCTCCAGAACCTGGAAACAAATAAATTGTTCTCTACACAACTATGTACATTTAGTTTCAGTGTCTTCAATCGATCCGAGAAAATGTCTGCCATAAATTGTATAAAGGTGGTAATTAACACCTTAAACAAAAGACAGTTCGTCGTCATCATAATTTTGGTCAGTAGACGCCCACTGTTCCCCTCCCGTGGCCGGGGGGCGTCGTCGATGGAGGAGATCCGGGGGGGGTATTGTAGCCTCCCCCGAGGAGGGCTCCCCTGCATCCCGGAAGTCGCTTAGCGTTCCCGGGGGCTCACTACATGCCTGAGGAAGGCCATCGCTGAGGTTTTTGGTGGGTAGGCCTCCCCCTTCTGGGGAGGAGAGCCCCACATAACCGCCGGCTCTCTGCAGCCGGGGTATGCAATTCAATGCATTTGCCTCAGCGAAACAAAAAAAGACGCCTACTGCTGGTTATAGGTCTTCCTCAAGTATCTCCGCACTGATCGGTCCAGCGCCTTCCTACACTCCTCACCAAATCGTCTGCCCATTTAATGGGAAACCTACCAACGCTGCTATATTCAGCATATCTTGTCACTTGAGGATCTTTTCACTCCAGTCAAAGCTGTCAATCCAGCGAGCAATGTGCCCTGCCCACTGCCTGCCTAATTTGGAATTCTTCCGCCTATGTTAGTGACTCTAGCTTTTCTTCGGATTTCGTCATTTCTAATACTATATATAATGCAGAGAAACTCCGATCATAGTCCTCTCCAATGCCCTTTGGGTAACTTTAAGTATATTTATAGGGCCCATTGAGAGTAGCCAGGTTCCCTTTCCATGTCATCATATTGATCATGCACGTTCGAAACTCACTACTGAGTAAACAATTAATGTTAAAATTGTTTTGTATTACTACTCTATATTAGTCTATTTAGGACAAAACGACAAAAGGTTCATACTACTTCTTAAGGAGGCGTAGTCTTAAGTCAAAGAACAAATATTGCTACACAACGTGGTAGTGCTACCAATATTTTGGGTACACTTCCCAATGGAGACGGCTATTACACCTGTCTTTTTATATAGTTTTAGTTCTTCAGCCGCGGCAGCTGCCGCTGCTTCAGCAGCCGTCGTGAGTACCTTGTGGACGTTGGTCTTGTTGAGGTTGAACACCTGCCCCGAGCTAGCGGCTGCTATTTGCTCATACACCTGATACGAGGGCTTGTTCAGGTCGTTGCAATGCCCCGTTAACACGAACACCACCTGTGAAAAAACCCTGTTAAGATGAACTTCAGACCGCTGCAGCGAGAGTTCGTGCACAAGTGACAAACGAATGGCTTAATAGTTTAATAGTCCCTCTACCATGAGTTTACTATCGTTCACGACAGGTATACAATTTGATATGAAATATTTGTATAAGATATTAGCAACTTATTGTAGCAACATAGTTAAAAAATAAACCACGATTCTTAATGAAAAAAAAAACCCGGTAGCACTCCGGGAGTGCCGGCAGAAGTGAAAACTTCAATATTAACGTTGTGTTTAATTATAAGTACAAAAGTACTATCATTTATGAGGGATAATACAATGTTTATTTATTGCGCTATCGTACACAAATATGACAGACATTTGCGCAAGCGCCCTGTGCCGCCTAAACGGAGCAGCACACTCAGGCGCGGTAGAAAGAGTGGGAGATACTAGTTCCTCTCCCTTCCCCTCGATCTTACGCATTTTCGATCAGCATCACGTGACCCTGACGCGAGTTTGGAACTTTTTACCCATACAAAAAGTGCTCAGCGCCGCTAAAGAAGTTTTCACTTCAACAACAAACCACATACTAGTTGGAATTGGGTAAAATTAGTTAGACAATTAAAACTAAGTTAAAAAACATTTACATTTACTGTTTCACATTTTTTGTGATTTAGTTATACGGATTATATAACTGTATACATATATAGTAGCTTATTTATCAGCTACAAATGTACATATCTCTGCTATCGCCGTATCATATCCAGAACATTTCTTACAACAGTGGTCGAATGCTGTGCCGTCAATTAACACGTGGATGAAAGGCCAGATTGTGCGGACCCAGTTAAAGTTAGTTGTGAGGTAATTTTTTTTTCCTCTAGGAGACAGAGGCTGAGAATCCTCACTAAGGAGCACGAAACGTGCCCCGGATACCACAGCAACGGCAAGTGTCGCGGTGGTTATGTTGGACTCCACGTGGCCATAGCGGTTTGACCACGTGACTAAACCAGCCTTGGCCATAAGAGCCCTACGGCTTGAATGGAATTGGAAAAATTTCCCTAGTTTAACTATAAATGACAAGGTACCTGGCTCTGTTTCCGCTGTACCATATCGAGAACATTCCCCACGAGGCGGTAGTCCGATGCAGTGGCGTCAGTGAACACGTAGATGAACGAGCGTGGTCGACTGACACTCAGCGCCAGTTTGATACCACCCAGCGACTTTTCTGGACAGTCGCCGCCTCCATAAACGTGCACCCTATCAAGAGCGGCTTTGAACTCCGACTTCTGTTGGGTGACTGTAGCCGGACCCACCACTGTCGGCGAACATATTTATTATACTTTGTCTATAGTCTCATCCTAAATTTTACAACAAAACGAGAACCAATATTCATAGACCTTATCAGCGACTCTTTGCATTCGGTTCGTTTGATGCCATTGCCTTAACCTACGGACAAATAAAATGCTTTGTTGATTCACAATCCCTCGTCACGCCAGCATATTTACCTATTTATGAATTTAAAGTTGGTTGCGTACAATTTTGAAGTCTGTTTTTTTTTAATATTTTTAGTTCTTTTATTTTAACTTTTAACTAAAGTCGTAGGTAAGTCCAAAAAGTTTCCTGATTTTTTAGTTGTGTTGTGTTTATTCTTTCTGAACTTACGTAAGGTACGATTCATTCGGTTTAATTTACTTTTTTTGAAGTCGGTTAAAAAAAACCCTATCTCAAAAAGCACGCAACCGATTTCGGTGAAACTTGCAGTGTCCCTAAATTGAACAATTCATTTTTTTGTGGGGGAAAATCCGACCTATGCACCATTACAGCGCACTGGCAAGGCGCGGCCTTGTGTGGGGCCCAACCTACCCACTAAAACCCCCCGAGTTCTCTGGGCCCATACGGGGCACATGGCGAGGTGCGCTTAAGTTTAACAATACCTAGTAAAACAAAAAAAAGAATTACTTAGATCATACTTGTAGTTTCGGAGATATGCGAACACAAACATAAAAACATACATACATCCCTTTTGAAGTATGGCAGATTTGTTCAGACGCTGATATAGGCTAAATTATTCTTTATCAATTATATTCTGTTATCAATTATATTATCAATTATAGTTCTGGATATTACATACATACGGGTCGAATTTACAACCACCTTTTTTTGAAGTCTGTTAAAAAGAAATTGATGACATAGTTTCGCCCTTTATTTTTATTTTTTTGCAATCGCTACCTGTTATTGAAAAAATAGCTACTTATATCTTTTAAAAAAGTGAGCTATCTTGCTAAGAATTGAAGAAAAATAATGTCAATTAACATTCTAATTGACTAACATCCAAATTAAAAACACAAATTTTACGAAAAAGTAAATAAATGAATAAATTTGTGAAAATATTACATTTTGTTTTCTTTTAGAAAATGTAAATAATCACAGAAATTTGTGTAATAATTTTTGTTGATTATACTAATGAAACTTATTTTAAATTACATTACCTATGTAACAGTAAAAAATGTTTCTAGCTAACATAATACTTGTGCAGTGACGAGTTTATTTTTATATTTTTTTTTTCTCAGGAGAGGAGGCTGAGAATCCATCATGGATACCAACGCAACAGGCAAGCAGGGATGCGTTGATTATGTCGGACTCCTGGTGAATTGAGGCGGCTCGACCCACCAGACCTATCGACTAAACTCAGCCTAGCCTTTGGTCCTATTGACCCTACTGGCTTTATTGACGAGGGAGTGACGAGTTTATTGTAAGGCCCGCGCACGCGTCTCTGACCTTGATTTTGGAGCAATAAATATAGGTAAGTATTATGTGGTGTTGGTGTAGATAATAAGACGTTGTTTGTACTTGAATGACTTTATTTTATTCCTTGCCTCGTTTACAAATATTACTCACATCTTAGTACTAGACTTATAACACAGATTAGTATACTATTACTTATAAGAACAGACCGACTCTCCACTCTTCTGACATCACAGGAACGGAAAAGCCTTGTGTTGCCATTACACTCTTATACTATATTACCTAACAGTAAGTACTCACCAGGATCATGAAATGGCACGAAAGCGAAGTCTGCAATAATTTTACTTTCTTCCAACGCCGTATTAAGAATCATTTCCGCGCTCTGTTTCAGTTGCCGCAGATCGTTGTGCATAGAGCCTGTAGTGTCGAAGACAAAAACCAAACTGCTCTTCCCATCACCCTGTCCATCCTCAGTTTTCACAGGCCAACAAAACAAAAACAACACACAAAGAAAAGTCCTCGGCATTTTGCCAGCTACATCCACATGTTTGACAATTTACTAATATAATAACTATTTGATTCGCTTTATCTGTAACCTCTGAACTCGATAATCGATGTGGGTTACGAGGAAATATGGTGGTAAATCAGTTATACTTGTGCGGCTAGGATTTTTTTATAGCAGGGGTGTTCAACATACTAACGGCTGGTTTCTGAAACACATGTCAGCGTTAAAACGTTGTTGACACGTTGTTAATCTCTCATTAAATGTTAGATGTATGGATAACGGCTGGTTACTAAATGGGTTCATAGTGTAAAATTAGCTAATTGACTATTTTTTGGTTATTTACTCATATATTTGGCGTTTAATAAGAAGTAGTAAACGTGTTAACAGCGTGTTAACATAACATGCGTTTCGGGTGGTTTATAAATATAAATTTATAATCGGACCACATCTATATACATAGCTCTTTCTTATTATTTACTAGCTTTCTGCCCGCGGCTTTGCCCGCGTGGATTTCGGAATTGGGTCCTATAGAGAGTTAAGGGTCATAGCTTTTGCCCACGGCTACATATTCGCGGAAGTCGGTTTATGGCGGGAAGGTTTTATCGCGCTTCCCGTGGGACTATCCGTTTTTCCGAGATAAAAAATACCGCAAAACCTTGCTCAAGAATCACTCTATCTATTGATGAAAACCGCATGAAAATCTGTGCAGTAGTTTTTAAGCGAAGCCTTTTTTGTACATCCCACGGGATCTGTTGATTATTTCGGGATAAAAAGTAGCCTATTATTTAATCAGGACTTTTATCTTTACGTCTGCAAAATTTCAAAGCAATCGGTTCAGTAGTTACGGCGTGAAAGCGGAACAAACAAACAAACTCACATTCCGATTTATAATATAGTAAGGATTAAATAATATTCCTTATTTCCTTCGTGAGCGTTTTAGCCGCTCTCTGTAAATCCTACCCCAATCTTAGTGCCCCTGCCTGTAACGCCAATTCTCTTTCCTATTGCTTTATGGCTCATGCAATCGCTTTGAAATTCACTTCCACCGTACATTCGAGACTGCTGCTGCTGGGTTTAAGTGTCGCTTAAGGCATTAGTCTCTTTTCTGTTGCCCTGTTCCTTTCTCTTCTATCACTCTCTCATTTCGACACTCACTCTTCAACATATCATTCACACAATCCATCCATCGTTTCTTCGGCCAGCCTCTCCCCACACGTCCATCGAAATGATGAAGATAATTTCGGAAATTATTAAATTACTTTAAGAATAGATGTCATTTGTTTTAATTTAAAATTTGTAAGATTTTTTTAGAGCCTGATATTTTTTATTAAATTTGTCTCTCAATTTATGTTGGACACCCCTGACTTACAGGAAGTTCAATGCGAGATATCATTTCGTTTGTATCCGTAGCCCTACAGTTATCTTTTTACTACGCCAATGTATGAATTCAACAATTAATCATGTAAGCTTAACTTTGTTAATCCATGTTTTCTTTCTCGTTCTAACTTATGACTAGAGATCGGATAATCGGATGCATATTTACCTAAAGTTAATTTTTGGCTCACAAATTATGGAAGCGGCTTTTTAAAATACATTTTGTTAAATAAAAATCCCGGGAAAATACGGGACTGCAAATTTAACGTAGTGATATTGTTTGAAAATTACTAAATTAGCACGTGGTATTTATTTTCAAAAGACCGAGACTCCGGGTTCATTTATACAACTATGCATACGTATTTACCAAAATGTTCTACAGTACCGGAATTCCGGGATTTTTATTTATGGAAATAAAATAAAAAGACAGTTCCATACTTTGTCAAAAACTAAATTAGGTAAATAAATAAACATCCGGCTATCCAATTCCGCAATCCCGGGATTTTTATTTAACAAAACAATAAAAAGCCGTTTCCATACTTTGTCTTAAACTAACTTTAGGTAAATATGCTTCCGATTATCCGATCTCTACTTATGACATTTATTGAAAGACGAAACAAGACAACCACATAAATATTTATTCCGTATACAGTACGTAAAGATTAATTATATATACGAACATATGTACTTACGTACATATCATTAATCTTCACGGACGTGTCATGTGCATATGTACGTTGGGACCCTACCACTACTAAACTCCCTCTTCCCTTAGTGTATAGTCCCAACGACCTTCATTAATTCCTCTTGCATTATTATATACATATATATTATTATATACATTGAGTGTGAAAGAAATCGCACGAGAGGAATTTGCAAGAAAATATTAGCGAGCGAGCTGAAATATTTAAATAAGAAAAAATTTGGACATTTGGAGGACAAAGCCAAAATGGCAAGTAAAAAATTGGGTGTTCTCAACAGAGCGAAGCGGTACTTCACGCCCAGTCAGCGTCTGATGCTTTATAAAGCTCAAATACGGCCGCATATAGAGTACTGCTCACACCTCTGGGCTGGAGCCCCCAAATATCAACTCGACCCTTTTGACTCCCTGCAAAGGCGTGCTTCCCGTATCATCGGTGATCCCAATATTACGGCCTCAACAGAGACCTTGGAGCAGCGGAGAGACTGGCTCTCTGTGAGTTCTTTATAGGGGGCGTTCAAGTGTTACGTAACCCAATTGGGGGGGGGGGGGGGTCTCGGTAAAATGTTACGATGCGTTATAGGGACAGGAGCGAGTCTTTCTTACAACACCGTATGTAACATTGTTTCTTTTTTTATAACAAATTAGCAACCCTTTTCGTTTACGTTTTACGGGGAATCCCTCGATTGTATTAGTCTGGTCGTCATTTTTAATTTTTTCGCGCAAGTTGTTTAACGTTACGGTGCGTTACAGGGGGGGGGGGGGGTCAAACATCTTCAACAATTGCGTTACGTAATACTTGAACGCTCCCATAGGCTCTTTAACGGAGAGTGCTCTGAGGAACTATTTGCAATGGTGCCTTCGTCACCTTTTTACCATCGCACCACCCGGCACCGCAGTAGAGTTCATCCATATCACCTGGAACCGATCTTGTCTAGTACAGTTCGGTTTCAGCGTTCATTCCTTCCGCGTACATGCAAACTCTGGAATGAGCTCCCAGCTGCGGTGTTTCCTGAGCGCTACGATATGTCTAACTTCAAACGAGGCTTAAAAAGAATATTTCTCTCCAGGTAGGCAGCGGCTCAGCTGTGCCCCTGGCACTGCAGATGTCCATGAGCGATGGTTACCACTTACCATCAGGTGGGCCATTTGCTCGTCTGCCACCGTATAAAATAAAAAAAAATTAAAAAGAATATAAATAATGAAAACAACCATAATCCCTCTAATAGTTCACTTCATCTATACTAATATTATAAAGAAGTAAAGTTTGTGTGTTTGTATATTTGTTATATTGTAAGGGGTAATCTCGGGATCTACTAAACCGATTTTTGAAAATTCTTTCACCAATGAAAGCCACATTATTGCCGAGTGTCATACGTTATATAAAAAAACCGAAAAATAAAAAGGCTTTTACGTGGTAGTCCGTTTTGCAAAGTGAATTGGAGAAAAAACGGTCGAATGAAAGCGTTTCTTATGAACGCTGCCTTAACTATGAAAGATATATTTTTGAGTTCTAGAGAAAAGATGTGGAGCTTGAAAATGCCTACGACAGCATATGTGTAACTTTTATATTTAAGTTACAAAAAGTAGAATTAAAACATAACACTGTACTAAAAAGAATCATTAATATTATGCTCAACGAAGTGGGCACGGGTCAGAATCACAAACCTAATAACAAATTACGTTGAGATTTATTTATTTATTGTTTTATATTTGAATGTTCACAATTTAATGTTATAAACATTCTGTGGACATTATTGATTTATGTTTTTTTTTTTTTTATTATTAATAACTGTTGATGTACTTAAAAGGAAATAAGAAGTAGGTTCAGAAATACAAAATGCCATATTCAAAAATTATTAAAAAATAAAAAATTTAATATTAAAATTCACACACGGACATTTCTATAGAAGAATTTAAAATTTTAAAATTACACAAAAAAAACAACATTAAACCTAACGGATTGCTCAAGCTCAATAATCGGGATGTCCCCAATTTACAATTCGAACTGCCAAGAGATTAAATGTTCAATTTATTTACTATAAATAAAGCAAACATTGATATAAATATTAAGTTTGATCATATTTATTTATAAAACATAATGTGATAGCAAAAATAAACAGGACGTGCGTCGTTAGATGTGCACAGGCGATGTTATGTCATAGTTATTAATGGATTTTTAATATTATATATTATTATTTAGTGATATTAATAGATTTTAAATATATGTAATAAACATCTAAAATAATTTTATTTGTAAGTAGGTAAGTAATTTTGTATTCAAAACATTTGTTCCAAGTGTTCTTGTTATACGATAAACAAATGAGTAACGATTATCAATGCACATTTTAAACCCATGATAAGATTTTCCAACGAACACAGTTCTTTTTTGTTGTATGTTGCATTTCAGCCAGTTCATATTGTTATAAATATGGTGAAAGAAATCAGGATATAATTAGAAGTGGTAAAGTTCACCACTGTCGTATGAAATTATATTTGATAATAAAAAATAATAACATACTATTAAAATAATAACAATGATGATAATTTAGAGATTGGTGGAATGATTTTAGTTCCCTTGTGTGCTGTAATTTTTTTTTATTTTATTTATTTCTGTTGGATTACTGAAAAAGGAAAAAAAATATTACAGCACACAAGGGAACTAAAACCATTCCACCAATCTCTTATTAAATATGGCAGTGTTCTAATTTCAAAAGTTTGAATAATCATATATATATATATATATATATATATATATATATATATATATATTGCAACATTACTTTATTTTTCTAAAAGTATCAAAAATTACTCCTTACCGCATCAGCTACCCGCTAATAAAAGTCTCGTCAAAATCAGTCCAGACAGACAGTCGACACTCCAATTTTTTTATATATATATAGTTTACAGAATACACCTGAATAATCGCATGTGCACACTAAACTGTTACAATTATATCTATTTTACAAAAACTTACATTTATCTTTACATTCACTCTGCTTAACAACGTTGGAGACAACCCTAGTTTACGTTCTTAATTAAGATATTGTAAAAAGACGTTAAGTTACGGGAGATCTTATAAATACTTGTCTTTGTTGATTGAGCAATTCAATGGTCGTGTCTAGATTTATACTATTAAATTAAAAATAATTTATTCTATTAAAAATTTAATTACCTAAATAAACAATTATATTAAATCCATATTGCAGTACAAATACATTATCGATTGAGGTAATAATACTATTAATAATTATCATTATTTTAAATTAAAATTATTATAAAATACAGATATTACATACGGATAAATAAATATACAATAATTGAAATGCACAAAGATGTTTGCAAATAATCGGTCAAGTGTCACATAAAAATAAATGATTAAATATAAACTATTATACTCCATCAATGCAGAGCATAAATCAATAAAAATGTCGGTGGTGAAACACTTAATCATTAATTAGCACTCAGCCTTCTACAATAGCCAGTAATCGTAAGAGATAACTACAAATAGTACAAAATGTTAGTATTTAAGTAACAAATAACTAACTTTGGCAAGCGAATTTAGGCCAATTTCACTAACACTGTCTTGCTCTGTCTGTCTCCTTTTGCGAAGATGTTATCTCGCAAGAGGCTGTAGCGGGAGGAAGACGGCACTATAGGAGACGTGCTTTACTAAACAGTGTCCAACTTCCTAGTAGCGGGAATGAAGCCAACCCGATCAGTTTACTACTGACCGGGATATATGGCTTTAAACTTTCCACCCCTCTCGGGGGTCGTCTGGGTACTCTGGCAATCCCGCCTATAGCGAAATCCCAGTTCGTTTATATCACTGGGCCTGTCCCACGGAGGTCATTCGGTGAATTGGGCTTAACCCGATCCCGAATAGACCTTCCATAGGGGCGGAAAGGTTCCAGAGGGAGGTTTAGCCGTGGTAGTCACCACCAAGTGCCGTCACTGGTGTGGTTGGAATTTTACGGCATACTTAAAAAGTACAGATTAGTCAACTGTCTTCTTGGTATCAGAAAAAGAGGTCCTAGCTGAAAATCGACATGCATTCACCCACTGTATTATGTATGTATGTGTGTTTCTGTATCCTATTCTGTGTACTACTTTAATGATTGAATACAAAGAGATATTTAATTACTGATTTAAACGGGAGATCATATAAATCTCTGATTATTGCCGACTATACATACCGGCCTAAGGCCAATCATTCAAATCCGATGCCAATAAAAAAACTCATTTGTGTGCAATTTTGACACATTACATTGTACTGACAATAGAACGATATTGAATCAAAAAGTCTAAGCAAAAAAACTCGAGGTTGGCGAAATCCTATGGCACCGCCATCAAACCCAAAAGAAGAAGAAGAATCAAAAAGAAATAAAATTTGTTTGGTTTTGGTGGTCTTCGGTACTATTTGACAGTTCAACATTGCTATCGGAATTGGATAGATATAGCCTTGCAATTTTATATTCAACTTAGTTTTAAGAGAAGACCTGCTTATGCAATATTAAGTGAATGTGACGAGCGGCGTAGTTTTTTATTTTTCTTGACAAGTTGTTTTAATAATTAAGTGGAAGCTTCACTGGTGAATGATTAGATGTTTTAAGTATAGTGTTTAAGTAAAATGTAAACTGTTTGTTTACCAAATATATATAAATGTCACTTAAATCTCTAAACTAAGACAAGTTATTGAAATTGGCCATTAGATTATAAAAATAAGGAAAGAAATGTTTTGTACTTGTATTTAATCTCAGTCATGAATTGTGTTAAATTAATAATTATATGATTAAATGAAAAAATATCAAATTGCTTTTACTTGGAACAAATTATTCAATCTTCAATATAGCTATTGCACAAATTAGTTAAACATTTCCAAAACACCAATTGAGGCAAATCTTTATGTATAAACTAAATTCTTATCTTAAATAAAAACTAAACACATAAAAATTGTATTATAATAATTTTGTTAATATTTTCAATAATCGGATAAAGGAAAAATATATAAACATAATATCATGTTTCAGTAGAACAACTATTTCTTAGTATCTAAATATAATGTTGAATACCTCTATATTAAAACTTAATAAAAAAAGTCATATTATGTATTTTAGCTATAATTCTATCAAGAAATCATTTCAATGGCAATAATATTAAAATAAGGATCAAAACATAAAATATATTTTTTTGTTTCTGCAACACGTAACAAATACATGGTAATAAATTAACCAAGATCGGTTTTAATATTACTCAATTATTTTATGAGTCAATCAGAATTAACTAATTAACGTTTATTTTCTTTATTATTTACCCTAAGAATATACCAAAAAACAGCAGAAATATAATTTGAATTCATATTATTAGCTAAGCCATAATTCGGACACGTATCTCGAAATGCATCAAATGATACATAATATGTAGTGATCGATAGACAAACTACCTATTTTGTTTATGTGCAAAATATTAAGAATGAGTAAAGATTACATGTTAAATTCATTTGATACGAGTTAAGACACAAGTTACATAATCCCTATTAGAGCTTTCATTGTTATTGAATACAAAGAGATATTTAATTAATGATTTAAACGGGAGTCATGTAAATCTCTGATTATTGCCGACTATACATACCGGCCTAAGGCCAATCATTCAAATCCGATGCCAATAAAAAAAAACTCATTTGTGTGCAATTTTGACACATTACATTTTACTGAACGATATTGAATCAAAAAGAAATAAAATTTGTTTGGATTTGGTGGTCTTCGATACTATTTGACAGTTCAACATTACTATCGGAATTGGATAGATATAGCCTTGCAATTTTTTATATTGAACCTAGTTTTAAGAAGACCTGCTTAATATTAAGATGCAGTTGTTCAAATAATTAACTTGCGTACTGACAGAGATATATTCGAGAGTTCATTTGGGACAAACTGTACCGTAAAGTAACGAGTTAAAGCTTATTTTGGCTTACGTAGTGTTGTTAGAGTACGTCGTCGGAGGGCGGCGGCTTCGCTTGACTGTCGATTTTCTTGTATACGAGGACTTTTTCTCCCACTTCGCCTTCGGGAAACTGGCATACAATTAAATAAGTTTCTTAGTAATAATTAATTATGTTTGTGGAAAGCAACTGATAAATAAATATTATACATAGAAAAATTTATTAAAACAAAACTTCTTTTTTACTTTAAAAACGATTTCAACTGCCCGGTGTTATTACTAGAGATCGGATAATCGGATGCATATTTACCTAAAGTTAGTTTAAGACAAAGTATGGAAACGGCTTTTTATTGTTTTGTTAAATAAAATTTTTCACCATTTCTGTTTTTTTATTCAATTATTTAATTGATTATTGTTTTAGTCAAACTAGCTCACTACATTCGTATAACACTCTTCATGTAATAAATCGTACATTCATAAATCGCACGGGGAACTGAAACTAAACTTCATGTAAATACGTATGCAGTTGTATAAATGAACCCGGAGTCTCGGTCTTTAGAAAATAAATACCACGTGCTAATTTAGTCATTTTCAAACAATATGACTACGTTAAATTTGCAGTCCCGTATTTTCCCAGGATTTTGTAATGTATTTTAAAAAGCCGCTTCCATAATTTGTGAGCCAAAAATTAACTTTAGGTAAATATGCATCCGATTATCCGATCTCTAGTTATTACTAAAAAAAAACATTGCAACAAATAAAAGGAAAACAATGAAATTATAAAATTTAATAAAAATATTGTTTAAGAAAATTAATGCTGTGTGCACATATTAAAATACGGAACATTATACTTATAATAATATTATCGACGAAAAACAGGTTTATATATAATTACATTTATAATGGATTTTTAAAAATTATGAATCTATCTCAATAGAGCAAGCTTTATATTGATTAGAAGTAACATATTTCATCATAAAATTGAAATTATATAAAAAAAATGCAATTTATCAAATATTATTGACTTATCAATAGAAATCGTATAATCGGATGCATATTTACCTAAAGTAGTACCGATTATCCGATCTCTACTTATCAATTATTGTAAAACTTTTCAAATTATCAAATAATTCTATTTATATCAATTACAATCGTAAAGATAGATTTGTTCTGGTTTGGGTTAATTGAGTTACAGTTATTGGTTGTTGTATAGCACAATAAATTTTTGTGTGACATGGTCTGATCTGAATTTAATATTCGTTTTTTTTTTATATATTTATTACACTTACACCAATTAGCCTAGCCCAAACTAAGCTCTGTAAGGCTTGTGCTATGGGATCTAGGGTAACGGATAGACATACATATATTATACATATATAAATATTTTTTACAGAAATCTATATCAACAACCATGACTAAGGTACAAATGCTAGCATTCATCACACAAACATCTGCCCCCACCGGGATTCGAATCCGGTACCTCAGAGATAGCGACACCTTGAAACCGGTGTACTATCCACTCGACTATGGAGGTCGTCAATTTAACTGTTATGTAGTACCACAATATCGGGTGTGACCTGATCTGGTCACACACCATACAAATTATGGACAGTTAGATGTGACCAGAGGCCATACCATGACTGCTTAGAGCAGGGTTAAAACTTGAAACAGAGGCGACGTTATTACAGCGTATAACGCCATCTCGCTTGCACTAATTTCTGGATCATAAATTAGTGCAAGCAAGATATGAATGTTAAGTCAGAAATAAATATAAATTATTATTATCTTCATTCTTTTTAAACTTTATTTCCCAAGTGAATGGGGTGTATTTACCATTTCTGTGGGCATTGTGCTAAGCAAGAAATAGGAAGAGTTCATTGGGGTTAGGGAGCGTTCAAGTATTACGCAACGCAATTTTTGGAGATTTTTGACCCCCTCCCCCCTTTGTAACGCACCGTAACGTTTTCTGTACCCCCCTTTTTTTTTCCCTGAGGAAAATGCATTAAATTGCATACCCCGGCTGTGGCGGGCCGGCGGTTATGTGGGGCTCTCCTCCCTAGAAGGGGGAGGCCTACCCACTAAAAACCTCAGGGATGGCCTTCCTCAGGCATGTAGGGAGCCCCCGGGAACATCAAGCCACTTCCGGGAACCCCCAGCCTTCGCTCCCCCGCCGATACAGGGGAGCCCTCCTCGGGGGAGGCTCGCTACCTCCCCCGGTCTCCTCCACCGACGACGCCCCCCGGCCACGGAAGGGGCGTGGTCCATCCCGGGTCGCCGTAGCGGTCGCGACTTCCTCTGTACCCCCCTACCCCTCTGTAAACGTTACGTAACACTCAAATGATCATTTTTACCCTTACGATGTTATATTTTTTATCCTTGGTATACATAAACACTAACGAATACTGACAACGAAAACCACATTAAATGACGTACAATACAATCTAGGGATTCCCCGTGAAATATAAGCGAAAAGATTTGCCAACTTGCGGGAACAAATTAAAAATGACGACCAGACTAATACAATCGAGGGATTGCCCGTAAAACGTAAACGGAAAGGTTCCCTAATTTTTTATTTAAAAAAAAAACAATTTTACGTAACGTGTTGTAAGAACGACCCCCCTCGCCTCTGTAGCGCATCGTAACGTTCTACGAGACCCCTCCCTCC
>JAYEAL010000660.1:0-25308 GCA_036419045.1 Scirpophaga incertulas
TATATATATATATATATATATATATATATGTTCTCTAAACAAAACACAGATAACATTTCCACAAGTATGACTTGATTACGAGTGGGTGGGGGCACTCGTAATGAAATCACATCCGTGACTAAGGTAGTCACATAAGTGATATTCAAAAATAAAAATTATTGAAAATCGGTGATTATTAGTCACATCAGTGATTTCTAAGTCGCATTCGTAATTCAAAAATAGGTCTCCAGGTCCTGTCAGGAATAAGCATATTTCGTGGACATCTGCAATTAAGTACAGAAGCTATAGCAGCTTTTACAGAATTCTGCAATTACAGAAGCTTAACAGCAGCAAGACAAATGTTGTTTAGAAACGTCATTTGAAGTCCAACATACTAGCATAATATACACTTACGCTAGCAGGTACATACTAAATTATTATATACATTTTATTATTACTATATTATGAAATTTAGGTCACGGCAGCAGCGACATTTCTTTTGCTTTTATACGGCGAAATATAGAACTAGTAATGTTAAGTTAGAGCTTTCTTGCTTCTGTACTAGATGGCGCTGTTAAATGTTTGTGATAATAGTTTTAAATTACAATGATTTGTATTGTTTATAATTTTTGAGCTATGAAAATGAAAATTAATGTACTTCACTTCGTTTATTTATCAATATAAAACGAAATAATCTAATAAAAATCTCAAATAAAATAAACATACTTATTTCTAGGAAAAATATTAAAATTTATATTTTTCTTAGAACAAAGTACCTATGTAATGAACCGAAAATATAAGTTTACTTTTGATGGATAAACCAATAATGATAAATATTGTTACATATTTCTTGACACTGACGTCAAAATCGCAGTAAAAAATCCAAGCTCTGTAGGCAAATTGCGTAACAAATTCTTATAAACTTTTAAACACTTAACTGTGTATACGGGTATGCGACCCTGGAGCCCCGAGCTACTATGACTCTGTCCATAGGTCCCATCCGAGTCAGTAGTATCCTTATCACCCCCTTTCCTGGCCCAACTTCACCTACTTCCTTTCTTTAAGCCTTATCCTAAACTCCTTTTCCTTATTTCCTTCCTCTCCGCCAATCCAGGGTCTGCCGTGCCTGTGGATGCGTGGCTAGGGGCAAGCCTAGTCGTAAGCGTGCCTTTTTTTTATGCCCTGGGAACTGGTGAACCCAGAAGATGGCTAACCTTATCCTGGCATGCGGGGCTCTGCCAGGATGGACCGTCCATTCCCTAGCTACTCGTGGGACCGCAATGGTGAAAATTTTAAAACCAAGAAAAGGCGGCGATGTGGTTCGCCACCCATCACGTCCCGGTTCCCACGGGGGCGGAAAGTGGCTTGCGGAAATCCGCTTTGCATGAAAACTGATAGATTTGTAAGTACATTGCAGCTTCGTAAAGTTAATTGTCACATTGAATTTTAATGAGGCAGCAATGTAACCCCACTATTTGACAGTTTCAATAAAAAAATATTTATTTATTATTTATATATTTATTTACTAACGACCCGCCCCAGCTTCGCATGGGTACAACGCTGATATTAAAATACACTACAGAAAAAATGTGAACGTTATTATATAATAAACTGTAGATTAAAAAATTAAAATAAAACAAGCTTTTGAAATTGAATGAATTAAAAAATTAAAAATAAAACTTTAGTAAGTAATTTAAAAATTGATATACATTAAAAAAATAACATCGCCCCACACTAGGATTTTTATCCTGTGTCGTGGGTGCAGTCACAAACATATTTTGTAAGTCATACAAAATATCTGTCCAGTGCCGGAATTGAACCCGCGACCCGTTGCAATGTATGCATTGAACAAAGCACATAGGGTGCTTATGTTGTTATTATATATGTATGTTATGATATTATATTATCTATACTAATATTATAAAGAAGTAAAGTTTGTGTGTTGTATATTTGTTAAATTGTAAGGGGTAATCTCGGGATCTACTGAACGATATTTTAAAAATTCTTTCACCAATAGAAAGCCACATTATTGCTGAGTGTCATCATCATCATCATCATCATCATCAGCAGCAGCAGCAGCAGCAGCAGCAGCAGCAGCAGCGGACGGCGCGCGATGGCTTCGGGTTTAATTCAGTTCGCTTTCGTGCTCGCTTCGGGGATTATTAATATTATGCCCAACGAAGTGGGCGCGGGTCAGCTAGTTATACATATAAACCTTCCTCTTTAATTATTCTATGTATAAAAAACCGCACCAAAACCCGTTGCGTAAGTTTTAAAGATTTGAGCAAACATAGGTATATAGGGACAGAGAAGCGAATTTGTTTTATCTTTATAGTTTTATTTATTCACCGTTAGTAGCTTTAGTACAATAGGCTAGCATTTAGTTATAATCTTATTATTTCTATATTTTTCCAATTATTTATTACCAATCAAAGGTAAATTCATTATACTAATATTATAAGGTAGTAAAGTTTGTGTGTTTGTATATTTCTTAAATTGTTAGGGGTTATCTCGGGATCTACTGAAACGATTTTAAAAATTCTTTCACCAATAGAAAGCCACATTATTGCTGAGTGTCATAGGTTAAATAAAAAACCGAAAAATAAAAAGGCTTTTACGTGGTAGTCCGTTTAGCAAAGTGAATCGAAGAAAAAACGGTCGAATGAAAGCGTTTCGTACGAACGCTTTATACTACTATTAAAGATATATTTTTGAGTTCTAGAGAAGAGATGTAAAAAAGTCAACGACAGCATTCTATACTTTATATGTAATAGTACAGTCAATCTGCAATTTTTGCTCCGAAAAATGACAAACCGGGATTTGACTTGACGAATCGTTAGAGGGGCAAGTAAAAAGCTTAATGTCAGATTTCCGAAGTCCTCCCCCCTGCTGTTTTTTGAGAAAATCCAAAAAAATTTTGAAATGCATTTATCTCGGAAACTATTAAGGCTAGCGACTTTTTTTTTTCAAATTGTAAAGGACACTCAGGACTACATTTTCTTTCATTGAAGCAACATCATCCGACTGAAACTGCAAACGCTAGATGGCGCTAAAGTTTTGAAAAATTGGTTTTTTTCTATTTTCATTGTAAAATATCAATTTTTTTGCAAAAATGTAAATGAGAAAGTTGTTTGTAATAAAATTAGCTACAACTTTTGTTTAAAACATTTTTTTTATAAAACTTACCGTTTTCAAGCTATATAGGGGAACAAGTGCAGTTTACAAGCTGAAGCTTGTCAAAGTGTACAAATCGTACATTGTGTGTGCCTTACTACAGTGTGTTTGTCACACAATTCATGGATACATCAATAAATTGTAATGTTTACTTATTTTTTAATTAAAAACTTCATTGTTATTTAAAAAAAAAATTGTTAAACCAAAGTTTTAAACTTCGGGGAAACAGCAGGGGGGAGGACTTCGGAAATCTGACATTAAGCTTTTTACTTGCCCCTCTAACGATTCGTCAAGTCAAATCCCGGTTTGTCATTTTTCGGAGAGATCGATTTTTTTAAAACGATATTGACTGTACTATAAGTTACATAAAGTTGTGTTTTTAATATTAGTATAGATAATTGATGTTTAATATTAATAAAATAATTTAAATTATTAGGTCATATTTATTAGTCGTATATTTACCAAAAATGAATCTTTATGAAAAATAAGTAAACTCATCGTCTTAAGTGTGAAGGCCAAAGCAGCGGACGGCGCGCGATGGCTTCGCATTTAATTCGGTTCGCGTTCGTGCTCGCTTCGGGGACTATTAATATTATGCCCAACGAAGTGGGGACGGGTCAGCTAGTTATACATAAGTTTGTTAATAAGAAGCTATCGGTGATGCTGTAGTCTTACCACTAGAATGTATAGTGCTATTATCTAGTTAATCTAACGCTGTTAAAGTGTCAGAAAACTTTATAAGACTGAGAAACAACTGCAGTATTAGTGTCAGGCTGTTAACATTTACATCGAATTTAAATGTAATCTAGTTATCATGTTATATAAAGAGTTAAGTGGTGATTGTAATCTGTTAATATAACTTTAATAATTAAATAATAGTTCTTATACTCACACCAATTAGCCTAGCCCAAAGTAAGCTCTGTAAGGCTTGTGTTATAGGATCTATGGCAACAGTAACGTTTGTTATAATATACTCGAACCCGGGACCTCAGAGATGGCGACACTTTGAAACCAGTGTACTGCCCACTCGACTTCTGTCTGTGATTACATATTCTATGACAAAGTTTCACTATATTTGGAGGTTACTCTCAAAGTCGACAATCGAAACTTTACATTCGTTATTTACAGTACATCGCAACTGCTAACATTGTTGCTAGATCTAGCGGATGCGTGGACTTAAATTTTAAACCTTAAAATTTCGTGTCTATTCTTTTCGAGAATGCTTTCGCACTTTCTGATAAACGTAAAGTCCTTTTTTCCTTTTATATTCTTGTTCGTATGAAATGTCTTGTTTTTGCTAACGCATTAATTTGCTTTGATATCAATAACTGTCTTTAAAGATCAGTGTGGAATAAATATTATTTGGATTTTGTTTTTGAATACAAAGGATAAAGTAACAAAGCCTCGTCCTATGTAGATAGGTTAGGTGGTGAGTTTCTCCTAAAAAACCTAAAGCGGAATTATCAATGAAAAAATCCATACAATTCGTTTATTTTAGCCACAAACCAGTTCGCGTGGAAAGTTTTATTGCTCTAACTATTTACTATTTAAGCAAAAATTACAGCACACGATCTTTCAAATAAATTTTAGATGCGTGGCCTAGGTTATAACGGCCCTACAATCACCAAACCATGCGGCCGAGTCATTTGATGTCTTAATTCATTTATTTTTGTTAATTCACTACATTCCACTTTTCTATAGATCTTTTTTTTTTGTTTCCCTGAGGAAAATGCATAAAATTGCATACCCCGGCTGTGGCGAGCCGGCGGTTTATGTGGGCTCTCCTCCCCAGAAGGGGGAGGCCTACCCACTAAAAACCTCAGGGATGGCCTTCCGCAGGCATGAAGGGAGCCCCCGGGAACTTACCAAGCTACTTCCGGGAACCCCCAGCCTCCGCTCCCCCGTCGATACAGGGGAGCCCTCCTCGGGGTGGCTACACTACTCCCCCGGTCTTCTCCACCGACGACGCCCCCGGCCACGGGAAGGGGCGTGGTCCATCCCGGGTCACCGTAGCGGTCGCGACTTCCTCGCGCCCGCCGGCGACCCGCGAACTTTTCTATAGATCTATTAAAAACTTAGCTTAATTTTACATAATTCCTTATTTTCGCTTTACTTTTTGCCTAAAATTTAATGATCCTCTGAACACACATGAACACATAATATGTAATTATCAACTACAGATTTTAACTCTGATAATTATTTTATCTGAATATTTATTAATTGTAATATATTAACTTTAATTTGTAATTATTATAACATTTCCTTCTCTCTATTATATCTACTCCTTGTCTAGGTGCACCAGAGTGGATGCTCTGATGCACGAAGGTATAAGGTTAAGTACAGTCCTTTTATAGCAACGTCCCTTGACGTTGCGTCATGTTATCTGTATAAAAGTATCAAAAGTTTACTTTGTTGGGTATTCTTGTTAATATTATAAATGGGAAAGAAATTCTGTTCGTCTGTCGCGCTTTGACGCTAAAACTACACGCGAAATTTACATAAAAAGAGGTTGAGTTCATTGCTATTTTTTGATGGAATAGGTCTGTAAAAGATTCGATTAGGGGATAAAAGTTTGCATTGAAATTACATAATTACAAAGTTAGAATATCATATTTATTATATAAAATATAATAAATATGATATTCTAACTTTATAAATTAACTTGAATTTATAAATAACATATATTTTTTATTTTAGATTATATTTAAATAAATACGACATTCAGAGTTCGTATAAACTTTACCCTGTAAGGGGTGAAAAATAGGGAGTGAAAGTTTATGTTTAAATAGACTCAGAAACTACTGAACCGATTTTGACAAAAGATGATATGGAGATACTTTGAGACCTCCTTTTTTTGAAAAGGGGAAACGCTCCTTATACACTGTAACGCCGCGCTGGCAAGGTACTTTGACCCCTCGAAATCATAGGGAATTTATCACGGGGCAATATATTTTTCCAGCGAGAAAATCTAAAGAAAATCAAATTGACCTGCTTAGAAGCGTTTTAGTATGGGAATGGTTGGAGGTGGAGTACGGAAAAGAACTTAAGATATTTTTAACGCAACAAGTATACCTTTTTTTTTTTGTTCCCCTGAGGAAAATGCATTAAGTTGCATACCCCGGCTGTGGCGAACCGGCGGTTATGTGGGGCTCTCCTCCCCAGAACGGGGAGGCCTAACCACTAAAAACCTCAGGGATGGCCTTCCTTAGGCATGTAGGGAGCCCCCGGGAACACCAAGCCACTTCCGGGAACCCCCAGCCTCCGCTCCCCCGCCGATACAGGGGAGCCCTCCTCGTGGGAGGCTACACTACCTCCCCAGATCTCCATCACCGACGACGCCCCTCAGCCACAGGCGTAGTCCTGCCCGTGCTACCGAGCCCGGCGCCGCCTCCTTTGAGCGGGATCGGCCATCTCCCAACCTCGCTCGGCTCCTACTGGAGCATCACTGCTTCACAGAAGGAGGCCACAGCCCTCCAACCTCCCTCGTCCGCCATCATTGCCGCAATCGATGCCGGCGGTGACAGATCTCGCCCGACTTCTGCGACTATAGTTTCTTTTAATAAACTAAAAACTCGAGTAAAAAAACTTTGATGAGCAAAGGATATTATCGAGTCCAGGATTACTTGGATGATCGAAGTGTCTGGGACTAAAAAACCCTCGCTCGTTGAAATAAACAAATTGTTAATAAATTCTTAGGTAACTGTGTAACATAATAATATGTATATTTAACTGTACCTATTATAATAACTTTTTGTTACTTGTATCATAATAAATGATTACTAGTTTTTAATGATTGTATGCGCGTGTCCTGCGGTTGTTTTTTTTTTTTAGTTGTGCTATTTTACACGGGTACCTGTTTTTGGTAATTTGTATCCTTTTGTGGCTTAAGGGTAGTCTCTTCGGCAGTGTCGTATGAGGCGGGTCGTTACGTTCCCTAAAACATGGTTGAGCGAAGCGATGGCTGGTTCATTCGTCATGCTGCCTGCTGTGAACGGGTGCTGCCAGCGGAGATGAGTCTGCTCTTTGCTATACTGGGTACTACTCGTATTTATTATATTTTAATTTAACTTTAATATATTCTTTTAAAACTGTATGACACGGCATTCCTAATATAGGCATGTTTTCAAAATAAATTTTTATTAATTATATTATGTAATGGAAAGTGACTTCATGAATTATCAATATTGAAGTCATTTTCCGAATTGACGACTTTGTATCTATTTAATACAGGGAAAAAAAACAGCCCTTGCTGAGTTTCTTGCCGGTTCTTCTCAGTACAAGGTCTCCCGCCGTAGATTTGCGAACCGATGGCGTAGCTTTTCGACATTCACAAGTGCTTGTAACAGCCCAGACTTTGGATAATCCGATGTAATGCGGGTAAAGCAGTGGGCGAAAAATGTAATATATAAGAAAAACATTTGTTTGCAAAATTCATAAAAATCTTACAGAATAGCAATGTTATTGCTACCTATAATTATATATTTACTTGTCAATCAAAATCATGTTTTATTCAATAAAAACGCAATTATGTATATTGCATGAGCAATCTTTAATAAAACGAAATACATTCAGTGTATCAGAATAGATAATACCACAAGTTATCTACTGTACAAAAAATACCAACGCACTGGTATCTTCTTATCAAGAATTGTGCGGTTCTATACTAACATAGTATATTCTTTTGACATTGAATTTTTAGTAAACATACAAGAGGCAAAAATAACATAAACAGTTCGTTTGTTTGTTGTTTCAATGTAGGAAAATTATTTTGTAGCCGATTTACCTAACCATTATGGTATAAAGACTGTGTGAAAAACTCAATGACCTGGGAGAAAAGAACAAGATCACTCTCAAATGGGTGCCAGGTCATTCTGGAATAACCGGCAATGAGAAGGCCGATGAACTAGCCAGGGCTGGGCTCAAGGAATACAGTTCGGCCCAGAGCCTATCTGTGGTATCTCAAAGAACCAGGCCATGCAATACCTAAAAACTCGCCTTCTTAACGAGGCGAAAGCAGACTGGCACAGTACGTCCGGGATGACACACTCTAAAGCACTAATCGAACCATACTCTCGCAAACGCACTGACGAGCTATTAAAGCTTAACAGGAGTAACTTGAGCGTGATGGTTAGGGCTTTGACCGGCCACTGCAAGTTGAATAGACACCTCTACAACATGAAACTTAAGGACACTGACACATGCAGAGTCTGCGAACAAGAGCGTGAAACACCAATACACCTCTTGTGCTACTGTGAACCGCTGATTCACAAAAGAAACAGACACCTGGGGAAACACATCCTTGACCCAGATGAAATAAAAACAATCCGAACTGGGAACATCCTATCTTTCTTGGTCAGTGCCCAGTTAAGGGAGCTACTGTAGGGCCTGCATAGAACCTACATAGAAGGCTGCTCAGAATAGATCTTAATAGGTCGCAGTGATGCATATCAGCCCCGACTTACACACGAAATAAAAAAAAATAACCATTATGGTCTAAGGCTTAATAAGAATAAAAAAAAGAAAATGGGGTTCCCCATACAATCCCAAAAATTTATTGTTTTTTTCCTATTTTTATATGAAAATCTTATTGCGGCTTACCGAATACATCTATTGATTCCACAGTATAGCTCTTATAGTTACGGGAAAAGGTGGATGTGACATACGGACGGACATGACGAATCCATAAGGGTTCCGTTTTTTGCCATTCGGCTACGGAACTCTAAAAACGGCCACGAATCGACTCTAACAATCTAACAACGACTAATGCCTTCGTCAACTACACTAATTCAGTGCTTATTTGTTGACGGCAAACACCTTTGAATTACTTCACAGGTATATGGTGAAATTATATTACAAATTAAAAGAAAACAATATAAATCAATTTAATTAACAACCGTTACAAATTAACTCTAATTGCACGAACACTTTGTAGGCATTAAACTCGCATATACTCATGTCAAGTCTGCGTTATCTTACTCTTTGCCCTAACATTTATTGCCCTTTGATATTGTGGTCCACTTTCATAATATGGTCAGTTTACGTCGATTATTCAATGAGTCACGTTGCTTCTCTCGTTTCCCTATACAATGGAGTTTAGATCTAATGGTGAGTGGCATAGAAATCATTTTATGTAAACTGTAAGAACTGCGTGCTTCTTGCACAATGAAATTTATACCTACTGTTAAGGTAATTAGTGTTACTTTTTAATAATGTAGAGACTGATCCATGTGTAACAGCATTCGTTGTACGTAATGCATAATATTTTGGGCTAATATTTTTATCGATTGTTTGATTTCTTTAACACTAAATCTTTAATAATCACAATTGTTAGTTACGTATTTTAATAAACGCTATATAACGCTCTAGATATGAAGATACATATATACAACTAGCTGGTATCTGCGACTTCGTCTGCGCAAGATTAATATTTTTAGCAGCTTATATTAGTGTTTAGGACTTATGAGTTTCGGACCGCGGAAAAGGAAATTTAAAAAAGTAATAAAAAAAAGATTTTGACATTACGTTTTCGGTACTTGACTGTCACCATAGATTACCCAAAGTTTTTACTGTCACTTCGGATTTTTTCACGGCATTTTTATTTGAGTTTATTTTCGGCGGATTAATAATTGATCATTTACATTTACATTTGGAAAAGTGGTCGGCCACGCGTTCTCCTATTTTTACACTACAAGTATTGTAATATATGATATATATTTATAACCACATACGGTAGGGCACATTAGTACACACAAAACACACTTTCAAGCCAAGCCAGAACTACGGACCGGTAAGCAATATTATTATATAATTAAATAATATAACCAAATTACGGGCGTTCGGGAAAACGCAACATTTTTTGGTAGCAGAGCGTGGTTTCCTTTTCGGTTACGGACCTGTTATTTTGTAAATTCTTTGATATGTCGGACGGTTACAACGAAATTCGTCGCATATTGCAATGGTTGGTAAGCGCATTTTCTCTGGTGAGTAGACCAGACAGGGTTGAGGCCTTGAAAGAGCGGGCTTCAAATGCGAGCAGATGCATGGCGGACCTGGATCAAGCTTTACAAATGTGTTATGATAGGGCTGACATGAATCCAGACAATGAAACTTTGCAGGCAAGGTTGATTCAAGCTCAGGCAGACTACAAGCAATGCTTAGAATATTATGACAGCATTATTCAGGCGGTAAGGACACTGGATCTGGCCAGTAGTCCCACGGTTAAGGGTCAGTCAAGTAGTAATGCCTCAATTTATACTAGATTGCCGGATTTAAATTTGCCCAAGTATTCTGGTGGGTATGAAACTTGGATGTCATTTATTAACATTTTTGATTCTTTGGTACATTGTCGGATGGATATATCACTCTCACAAAAATTAAGTTATCTGTTGAGTTGTCTATCGGGAGACGCTCACCAGGTTATTTCACATTTAACCATAACAGATAACAATTATGAGACTGCAAGGGCGCTATTGATGGGCAGATATCAAAATATTAGGTTAATTGCGGATGCCCATGTGGCAAAGATATTAAATTTGCCTTATTTAAGGAATATCATGTTTATAAGGGATGATTTTTTAAAATCCATTAAAGGTGGCCTATAATTGTTTGGAGAAATTAAATTTACCAGTAACGGAGTGGTCATTCTTGTTGCTCCATATTGTATTGAATAAGTTACCCTCTGATTTAAAATTAAGATTTGAACAAAAATATGGAAGCGGAGATGAGGCAAGCCCGTTGCCTAAATTTATTGACCTTTTGACCTTCTTGGAGGAAGAAGCACGGATTGTTGACAATGTAGGCTCACCTCCTGCAACGGCTACCTCAGGGCCATCTGGGAGGCCTGTGTCCAGTCAGGGAAGACCTGTATTCAGTCAGGGTAGGATTAGGCCACCCACTCGGGGGACTAGGGTAGGTATGGCTACATCGGACCATACTATTAATAATAGGTTGCAATCCAAGCGGGTTGGTTGCACCTTTTGTGGCATCATAGGCCATTTTATATCTAAATGCCAACATTTTATAAATTGTTCCCCTCAACAGCGGAGGCGTTTTGTGCAAAATCACAAGTTTTGTTATTTTTGTTTAGGGGATCATCTTGTTAATAGTTGTGCAGTGGCACGGCCATGTATTCATTGTAACGGCAAACATCACGGGATGTTATGCCTGAATAGGAATGGTGGAGTTAGGCCTGCAGCGGGACGGATTGGTTCTCCTTCAGGAGGGGGTCAAAGCGGACAAGTACGGACTTCACCTCCTCATTCTGGACGAGCGTCGCCTCGACGGGTGGACGTGCGCGCGACACCTCCATATACGGGTGGGGGTGGCTTTAGGCCTACTTCACAGGCATCTCCACATACGGGTGGGGGAGGCACCGGGCCTATGGTACAAGCACCCTATGCAGCGGGCATAGGGCATATTCAAGCGGACGAATCTCGTGACGTCACTGCGGAACAGTGTGCGTCTGCGGCCTCGTATGCAGCGAGAGCGAGGGGTTTCTCACCACCACTCGCGGAACGGCCGCGATTGAGGAACACGCCGCCATCTTTCGGTCATCCGGTTGGTTACCGGACACCGGATGCCAGTTGGCACCTGACTCGGGCACCATTGGGGCGCTCGAGACCCCCTACATATAACCCTCTGGCGCTGTCGGCAGCCCAGGTTTTTAATCGGGTGAATGCTTCATTTCATAGTGACGTTCAAGAATAGGTAGTCGCCGCCGCCTCGCCAAATGCAACCTTTTTAAATACTATTTTATTGCCTACCGTTGCGGTAAGGATTTGTGATATTAACGGTTTTTATGTTAGAGCACGGGCTCTAGCGGACACGGGTTCGCAAGGTTGCATGATAACAGTTAATTTGGCGAGACGGTTAGGCCTATACATATTTAATAATAATATTTCGGTTCGTGGCATAGGTGATGTGCTCGTGTCACATGTTTATGGTCAATGTACCTTTTGTTATTGTTGGAGAATCGGTCTCTCAACCTGTTATTACAGTTACAGCACTAGTGTTGCATGATATTTTAGGAGAACATCCACAGGTGGAATTACCTTCGGAAATTTTGAACTCGGCTTCTCACCTGTCTTTGGCTGACAGAAAATTTTTAAATATTGGAAAAATTGATTTGTTGCTTGGTACTGATGTGCTTGGTCAATTATTGTGCACCGGACGCACTATAAATTTAAATAATAATGGCTTGGTTGCTATACCATCGCACTACGGATATATGATTATGGGCCCAGCATATGATACGGTTTCTGATACGGTTTTTACGGGCGTTTCTCTTTCGGATTTAGTACAGCGTTTTTGGGAGACAGAAGAGGTACCCACGGTTTCACGGAAGGACCCGCTCGACGAAGAATGCGAGCGCCATTTTATCGAAAATGTTTATCGGTTACCGAACGGTCGTTTCGTTACTCGGTTGCCCTTTGTGAGCATTCGCAAACCGCTGGGGCAGTCCTATCTCACTGCTGAGAAACGCCTGCTTTCTATGGAACGTCGCATGAAGCGAGATACAGAGTTTCGCGACAAATACATTGAGTTCATGCGGGAATATGAACAATTAGGTGACATGTCCCTGGCACGGAGGGACTACTCATCGGAAGAACACTATTTCATACCACATCACGCGGTTTTTAAATCGGATAGCGGTAAGATACGGGTCGTGTTTGACGGGTCGGCCCTTCCTCTAACGGTGTTTCATTGAACCAAATCCTGCACTCGGGTGCTAAACTACATAAAGATATTTCGGATCTTATTTCGGCCTTTCGTAGACACCAGGTGGTCTTCGCGACGGATATACGCATGATGTTCCGGCAAACGGTGATTGATGAGGCTGATAGACGGTATCAGCTGATTCTTTGGCGCGAGGACCCGTCTCACCCATTACGCGTCTACGAACTGAACACAAACACGTACGGTTTGAAATCTAGCCCCTGGATGGCTATGCGGTGCTTGTTGGAACTCGCTCAACGGGAACGCGTTCGATTCCTCGTGCGGCGGACGTCTTAGAGTCGGAAATTTTTGTCGATGACGTTATCACGGGTGGATCTTCGGAACAGGAGGCTTTAATTTTACGTAACGAGCTCATAGCGTTATTGGCAACGGCTGGCTATGAACTACGGAAATGGATTTCGAACAGTCCACGTCTCTTAGAAGGACTACCAGCGGATCACGTTCAAGATCCATTGTTATTTGAGAATCCGGACTCTCCTCGTTCAACATCGGTTTTAGGTGTTCAGTATTTACCGGTTCCTGACATCTTTTCCTTTCGGGTTTTAACAATAACGGAAAAGATATGGACTAAGCGGCTAGTCCTGTCTACGGTTGCTCGTATCTATGATCCTAACGGGTGGATCGCTCCTATAATATTTTGGGCTAAATGTTTTCTACAACGGTTATGGTTGGCTGAGCTTAAGTGGGATGAGACCCTACCTACTGAACTCTTAACGGACTGGCTCGCATTTATTGATCAGTTACCCACTATCGGAAGGGTTGTTATACCTCGTAAAATACTTCCACCGGGGAAGTATCATGCGTCACTTCACGGTTTCTGTGACGCCTCGGAATCGGGTTTCGCGGCAGTCGTATATCTTCGGACGATACAGCCAGATGGTTCCGTAGCGTTACATCTAATCACGGTGAAGAGCAAGGTGGCTCCTATACGCAACCGCCAAACCATACCCAAATTGGAGCTCTCGGGAGCTGCGTTACTTACTCGGTTATTGAATCATGTTTGTGATACACTCGGGAAGCACATTAACATAGGCAACGTTTATGCGTGGACTGACAGCCAAATTGTTTTGGCGTGGCTCCAGACCTCGGTACATAGGCTGGAAACATTTGTTGCGAATCGGGTTTCGCAAATTCAAAACTCGTCAGTGAATCTGAATTGGCGGCACGTACCCGGCGAGTTGAACCCCGCCGACGTGGCCTCTCGCGGCTGTTATGCCTCCTCGTTGGTGAGTCATAACCTTTGGTGGGGACCTGCTTGGTTGACGGCACCGGAGTCGTCATGGCCCCCTACGGTTTTAATCGGATCGGATCCGCTGCCCTGTGTGCGTGTCATGGCTGTGGAGAAAGAAATCGTCACAAACCCTCTTTTACTGCGGTTTAGCTCTCTTAATAAATTACTGGCCGTTACGGGATGGATGCGTCGGTTTATAACGAATACTCGCAAACCGGTTGTAAGAAATACATCTTTGTTTCTGACGGCAGGCGAACGGCGTGCTGCTCTCATGTTTTGGGTACGACGGGTACAATCGGAACGGTTTTCTGACGAGCTTAAATCGTTACGGACGACGGGTCGGTTAAAGGGTGCCGTACAGAAACTTAACTTATTCATTGATGGCGAGGGATTACTTCGTGTTGGCGGACGGCTGCGCAACTCGAAGCTGCCGTATTCGGCTAGGCATCCCCTTTTGCTGCCCAAGGACGGACCCTTGACGCAGTTGATAGTAAGTGATCGGCACATTACTAACTCGCATGCAGGTTGTACGGCACTGCTTGCTATTCTTCAGCGGGAATTTTGGATACTATCGGCGCGACGGTGCGTCCGATCGGTTATTTTTAAGTGTATACCTTGCTATCGGTTAAAGGCTAACACCATGCAGCCTATGATGGGTGACCTACCTAGCGATCGGGTTAGTGTCACCAGACCTTTTCACGGTGTCGGTACGGATTTCGCTGGTCCTTTTATTGTCAGGGCTTCTCACTTGCGGACCTCTAAGACTTACAAAGTTTATTTATGTGTATTTGTTTGTCTGTCAACGAAGGCAGTACATTTAGAAATAGTATCTTCGCTTAGTACGGAAGCGTTTATCGCGGCGTTCGGACGTTTTGTTTCACGGAGGGGGTTACCGAGTTTGGTAACGGTCGGACTGCGGCACAAATTATCAGGGTGCTGACAGGTATCTTAAGGAGGTCCATGATTTTTTAACGAAACATAGTACGGACTTGGGACAAGCAATGGCTACTCAGGGCATTACGTGGAAGTTTGATCCTCCTGGATGTCCCATTGGGGAGGCATCTTTGAGGCTGTCGTGAAGGTGGCTAAGACACATTTGAGACGTGTTATTGGGGAAACGGTTCTTACGTTCGAGGAACTTACTACGGTCTTTTACAGAGTGGAAGCAACTTTAAATTCACGGCCTTTATGCCACTCTCTTCGGATCCCAACGATATGGAGGTTTTGACACCGGGTCATTTCCTCATCGGCCAGCCCCTTGCAGCTCTCCCTGAGTATCCCTTTGAGAATGTACCACTGAGTCGACTTTCTCGCTTTCAAATGCTGCAACAGATGTCACAAAATTTTAATAAACGGTTTTATTCGGAGTATTTGCACATGTTGCAGCAGCGGCTGAAATGGACAGATAAAACGGCTCCTGCACGGGTAGGGGATCTTGTCCTGATTAAGGATTCAAATCTTTCTCCTCTACGTTGGCGTAGAGGACGCATTTTGAAGCTTTATCCAGGCTCTGACGGTGTACCTCGGTTCGCAGAGGTCTCGATCGGCGACTCTGTGATGCGCCGTGCGGTGGCAACCCTGTCCCGTCTACCGGTAGACTAGCGAGATGAGGGTTGCTCATCTCGGGGTGGGGGATTGTTTAGGACTTATGAGTTTCGGACCGCGGAAAAGGAAATTTAAAAAAGTAATAAAAAAAAAAAGATTTTGACATTATGGTTTTTCGGTGCTTGACTGTCACTTCGGATTTTTTCACGGCATTTTTATTTGAGTTTATTTTCGGCGGATTAATAATTGATCATTTACATTTACATTTGGAAAAGTGGTCGGCCACGCGTTCTCCTATTTTTACACTACAAGTATTGTAATATATGATATATATTTATAACCACATACGGTAGGGCACATTAGTACACACAAAACACACTTTCAAGCCAAGCCAGAACTACGGACCGGTAAGCAATATTATTATATAATTAAATAATATAACCAAATTACGGGCGTTCGGGAAAACGCAACAATTAGCGTGGCGTATATCTTTATATATAATCTGATGTATAGGCTGTATTATTGTAAAGTTTAATTATAATCCATTGAAAAGGTTTTTTTTTGATTCCCCTGAGGAAAATGCATTAATTGCATACCCCGGCTGTGGCGAGCCGGCGGTTATGTGCCCACTAAAAGCCTCAGGGATGGCCTTCCTCAGGCATGTAGGGAGCCCCCGCCACGCCAAGCGATATCCGGGAATCCATCCATACTTCACGTTTACAATATCAGTAGGAACAAATCACGCGATATCTATATACATTTTAGCTTACGAGTATGTGTTAATTATAGTTACGTATGAATATACATGAAAAGCGTGAAGTACGGGCATAATAAACAGGCCTTTTTCCAGAGCATCAACACATCAGATACAATCCTCTGACAGATGAATGGATACTGGTGTCTCCCCACCGCTGCCTCAGGCCGTGGAGTGGACAAACCGAAGAACCCCCCGAAGAAGCACCACCAGACCCGACGAATCCATTGAGAGCTGGTGCAACAAGAGCCAATGGACAGGTAAGGACTTAGAAAGATGAGAAATTATCATATACTTTCGACGACCTCCGTAGTTGATAGGTTACCTGGTACACCAGTATTAAGGTGTCGCCATCTTTGAGGTCCCGGGTTCGAATCCCGGTGGGGGCAGATGTTTGTGTGATGAATGCGAGTATTTGTACCGTAGTTAAGATTGTTAAAATATACATTTCTTGCAAAAATATTTATATATGTATAATATATGTATGTCTATCGGTTACCCTTTTTTTCTGTTCCCTGAGGAAAATGCATTAAATTGCACCCCGGCTGTGGCGAGCCGGTGGTATTGTGGGGCTCTCGTCCCCAGAAGGGGGAGGCCTACCCACTAAAAACCTCAGGAATGGCCGTTCTCAGGCATGTAGGGAGCCCCCGGAACGCCAAGCAACTTCCGGGAACCCCCAGCTATCCTGAAGCCTGAATGTAAAAAATATTTATTAATAATATGTTACTTAATGTCACGTGTTTTTATAAGACACGATCCTCTATAAGGCGTGCGAAATATAATGAATGTGCGTGTGAAGTGTACCAACTGGATGTAATCTCCATCTGCACCATAAAAAATGCAGCGAAAGACTACACCCAGTTAGATGCACAGAAACTATTGTTATTAGTGGTCAAAACGTTTGTGGACTATTGCATTTCGATTTTGGTGGTAATGTGAAGCGGACTATGGAAGAGACTCCGGTCACCTGCCTTCTCAAAGCCTCCTAATTGATTTAAATATGCCAGGTGGTGACTCGCCGCTCACTAAATGGGCCCCCCAAAAAAGCAGATCAATATTGGTGCGAAAAGAGCAACATTGGTGTGAACGGCTAAGGGTGTAGAGAGGTGTGTCTGCGACAGCGATACAGATGCCGTCGGCGTTATGACATTATTACACTTCCACCCTTCGAGCATCTGCTCTTGCGACTCCACTGGTTAAAGCAAGACAGAGGCAGGTAGCATAGGCCGTCCTGAAGCACATCGGAACCTTCGGTGACGCAACTCACCGACAGCTCGCCACAAGCTGCCCTAAGGGAGACTGACTGCACTGATAGGGCATTTATAGCAGTTAAGGGACATTAAATGCCCCACTAGTGGGCGATGGAGTCGTCACTTCCCTACGCACTTATTTGATTATGAATTTACTTCGGTGATTTCGTTCCAGAAAAATCCCATGTACACCTCCACGTATGTGTTTCCGAACGACTTCCCAGCCCTTCTTGAGAGGGTTCCAGCACCACCTGCATCCACGAACCCACTGTTTCAGGCGAAAGAAGCCAAAGGGACATGTAGGTATGTCTTCTAGATATAAGAAAAACTGCAGATCATTAGTGTCTTACCTTTATTTAAACTTAGATTAGAGATTTGTTTCTAGATTAGAGATTTGTTTCTAGATTAGAGATTAGTTCCTAGATTAGAAATTAGTTTCTAGATTAGAGATTAGTTTTTAGATATGGCTTCGGCAGTAGTCTTCTAAGAGGTCTGATGTCAATTCTAGCGGCTGTGCCAATATTGGGAGAGCTTTACCGAGAAGTAGATAACAAGAAACTCTATTCAGTATCAAATAAATAAAATATTCTGGCGAGCCTGCTTAAACCTAATACTAATCCTACACAGACGAATTCGCAGGAATCAGCTAGCATTTTATATATTAGCAGGCTAATGCCGCTCAGTAACGATGGAGACATGCACCGCCCCCGTTCTGGAGGGCGGGACCGTTAGTTCAAGCCCAGGCCTTCCGCCCGACCAAAGGCTGTAGGTAGTGTTTAGTTGGTAGGCTGGCCTTCTGCTAGAGTCCAACATAACCACCGCCGTAGACCGGTTGCGGGTGGTATCCGGTGCGAGGTCGTCTAAGCACCAGGGGGTTGCCATAGCGACCACTGTGGTGGCGCGCCCGCTATGAGGATTCACTACCATCGCCCGTGGGAAAAAATAAATAGGATGGAGATGAGCTGTCATGATGAAGATAACAATCTTTGTTCCAGGGTTATGTGCTTTCATCCCGACACATCAGTAACGCTAGCTTTGATGACGACGCAGGAAATCAGGGCGGTGATTGACGAGTGAGTGAAAATTAGTTTAACATTGACTGGTACCACATGAGTAAAAAAGGTCGTGTTCTAAAATCAAAATCAAACTCAATCTCAGCTGAGTTCAGTTAGAAAGAGATAGCGCTATGCGCGCTTAATAGCACCATCCCTTTCTAAGTTTATTCAAGCAGCGGCTTGAGTTCAAAGATCGTATTCTAAAATCAAACAAACGCAAAGCACGTGAGTACAGTTAGAAAAGGATGGTGCTATTCAGTCCACATAGCGCCATCCTTTTCTAACTGAAGTCAAACAGAGATTTGAGTTATTTTTATAATACGATCCTAAGTATGATTTTCAAAAATCTTCAAAAATTGCGTTATGTACTTCAACGCTCCCTATTCAAAACTTGCACTTTTGGGTTGAAAAGTAATGCAAACATATATTTTTTCTATGGCGCTTTAATTTAAAAAGTTATAATACTTTTTCATAGTTAAGGACAAATTATTATTATTTATTTATTTATTGAGAGGTAACAAACAGTTCCAATATATAAAATATAATTTAGTTTACTATATCTATGCATGCTAATACTGCAACCAGCGTTGCCAGACGTCCCGATTTTATATATTCTAAAGACGAATTTAACGATGGAGTAAATCTGATTTAAGATATTATTTTTTTGTTAAAATACATTTTCTATGGCTACTTTTGCTATCTATTGTCACGTAAACATAATTTTAAGTCAAATCCTACTACTATTATAAAGGCGAAATTTTGTAAGTATGGATGTATGGATGTTTGTGACTCTTTCACGTAAAAACTACTGATCCATTCAGTGTGTTTGAATGAAACTTTACCACAATATAGCTTATACATCAGAATAACACATAGGCTACAAATTTTTGAGGTTTCTAATGTGAGCTCGTAAAAAAAACACATTTTGTGCGCTTACATTGCAAACGCTGACTGAATCCTACAAGATAGATCAAAACAATTTACTACAGTATTGTACAACTTAAAAAGGAAAAAGATCGTTAAATGTACTTTATAGGAGCATACTGCAGTAGCTACCTATAGGCCTATGATTAGGGCTCTGCAGTGCTTAGTTACCGTATTTCTTACTTATTACTAGACTAGACGGGACGAACCTGAAGTCCACGCGAACGAAGTCGCGGGCAAAAGCTAGTAAAAAAATAAATATTTGAAAACCTTTGATTATAAGTATACGTTTTTTTACTATGTCCCGCTTCCGACGGAAAATTCCCGCTACTCTCACTCAAAAAGTACCAAAGTCCCGACTTGGCAAAAAATAAAACTGGCAACGCTGACTGCAACCAACAACGTTATCCACAAATTAAAAAAACAAAAATAGCACACACACATACACACACATTTATACATACACCATACAGCAAATTATTATAATTATCGATATGTTTGCTAAGCGAGAACTAAACCTTGTCACCAGATGGGCGAATCAACTGCAGGAGCTGGGTCGTCGATACACCTGGGTACAGATCTTTGAGAACAAAGGCGCTATCATGGGGTGCTCCAACCCACACCCGCATTGTCAAATATGGGCCTCCAGTTTTCTTCCTAATGAACCCAGGATAAAGGATAGGTGAGTGAACAGATGACCTGATATGAGCTGACAATCTTCGTAGATGGGTATGGATTACAGTTTCAAAGTGTGGTCTCTAAGGTCTCAAAGGAGAAGCGTGTTTGTATGATAAATACAAGCTTTTGTGGCCTATATACATACACTAGACGACGCTTGGTGGTGAGATGGATCACCCCACCGCGGGGTGCACGCACCCCAGCCATCTCAGCTGAATGGGAAGGGGTGATCCATCTCAGCTGAATTTGACAAAAGTTGAACTTGTCACAAATTGGTGAAAAATGTACGTTTAAAAATACACTAAAAAGAATATGGAATATGTGGTGGCGTGTGTGCCCTACTGACTTTCAGAAAAAGGGTGCTGTCAAAAGTTGGTGGGAAAATGTCTTGTTTTTGTCATAAAAATCAAATAAACTACAAAACTGTGTACGGTTGTAAATGCACTGAGGTACTTAATATACTTATCTACGTTTGCAATCATGGGATCGAGGCAAATATATTATAGATACCTATATAAAAATTGTTGATAGAAATATATACCTACTAGCAACCATGACTAAGATACAAATTTTGGACTGTCTCCGAGGAAATTAGTGAAATAAAAGAACTTTTGGGTAATAACAGGAGCCACATTTATTCAATACTACTTGCGTTATAAGCAGAAACCAGAGAGAGAGAATATGAGTCATAAATTAAGATATACATATATCTTAATCATTTATGCACACGCATAGATAATTAATGAAGGGGACCACAGATAATTTAACAATATATGAAATTGTTTTATATTAAATCTGTATTATAATGAATTTAAGTAACATTTTTCAATGGATAGAAAAATTATGTCAAACGTTTAAGTCAACAATTGTCTATGGTAATACCAAAAACTTTTTACAACCTCAAAGATGGCAACACCATGTAACCGGAGTCTAACCACTGGACAACGACGATATTATAAATACGTATAATAGTAAACACTTATGACTAATCTTTTATTTCACTGATATGTTAAAACAATTCTTTCAGAATGCAGAAAGAATACTACACAGAACATGGAAAGTCACTGCTGGTGAATTATTTAGAAAAAGAGCTTCAGAAAAAGGTAAACAAATATATATATAAAATTCTAATTCAATATTAAAACACGAGGAATAAATATCAAAAATAATTCTTAGCTTGCTCCATGCGGGTTTTCCGGACCGCGAAAGAGCATCCTAATCTCCTAGTATTCTTAGGCATCCATACATATTAATCTTAGGCATCGCCGATGCAGACACGTCCTCGCTAACCCCCCCCCCCACCGATCAATTAACGCAAGATCTTCAAATTCTACCAGCGGCGGCATCAGCGCAATCTTTTGCTTCACCACGAATAGAGCCCATCCATTCAGGTGGTAGCCACGTTGTTGTACAGAGACTCCGGCCACCTGCTTTCTCAAATCCTCCTAATTGATTTAAATATGACAGGGGTGTCTCGCCGCTCACTAAATGGGCTCAAAAAGCAGACCAATATGCAAAGGGCTAAGGGTACAAAGGTGCGTCTGCGACAGCGATCGAGACGCCGTCGGCGTTATGACATTATTACACTTCCACCCTTCGAGCATCTACTCTTGCGACTCCACTCTGTTCGCCTGCCTAAGACAAGACAGATGCGAATGGCATACACCCCCTATGGCTCCCCTAAAGCATATCCGAACCCTCGGTGATGCAACTCACTGACAACTCACCACAAACTGCCCTGATGGATACTGACTGCACTAACGGGGCATTTATGGCAGTTATATTAAATGCCGTTGTTGTACGAAATCAAGTTGTATGTTACTTGTATTGCGTACACCGATAGTTCAGGCTGAAAAAAAACATAAAACCAGCGCTGAGTTGTAATGATGCAGTATCATAGCTGAGTCAGCCATTATGTGCAGTAAATAAATATTTTTCTTTCTTTCTTTCTGTAAATATTATGAAATTTTTAGGAGAGAATAGTGCTCGAAAACGACGACTGGGTGGCTCTAGTTCCGTACTGGGCTATGTGGCCGTACGAATCAATGCTGCTGCCGAAACATGGTCGTCCACAGAGGCTAACAGACCTCACCGAAGAACAGAGGACGGCACTAGCCAACATAATGAAGCAGTTAAATACAGCATATGATAACCTTTTCAATTGCAGTTTTCCGTATAGCATGGGGTGGCATGGTAAGCATTTTTTACATTTACACCATTTACCCTCGCCCAAAGAAAGCACTATAAGGCTTTTGTTTTCGGATCTGGATTAATGGACAGACAAACGTATGTTATACACTAACTGGTGCCCGCGACTTCGTCTGTGCAAGGACACTTATGTTATATTTTTATAATTTGCAACCTATGTGTTATTCTGATGTTTAAGCTATATTATTGTAAAGGTTCGTCAAAATCCAGTTAGTAGTGTTTACGCGAAAGAGTAACAAATAAACATCCTTACTTACAAACTTTCGCATTTATTATATCAATAGGGATATGTAAATATTTTTGACAGAAATGTATATCCGGGACCTCAGAAATGGCGGCACCTTGAAACCGTTGTTCAAACCACCGTCCAATTGCCGATATTGTTAGTTTTCATATAAGTACTTTTGTATATTGTAGTAAATATTAATATTAACACTTACAAACGAGAAAAGATGGCGACTAAAGGGATGTTTTTCGAATTTCATATGTGCATTTATCTGATGTTCCTGCGACATTTAAAAGGCCGGCAACGCATCTGTGCCTCCTCTGGTGTCGCGGGTGTCCATGGGCAACGGTTATCGCTTACCATCAGGTGATCCGTTTGCTGCCCTATCCTAAAAAAAAAGCTAACTAACAAATCCAAAGATGTATGTAGCCAACAAATCCACACTGGGCCAACGTGATCAACTAAGGCCTAATGGCCCAAACATAGTTAGGGTAGGCTCATGCCCCTCAGTGAGATCGTTATATATTGGCCTGTGGTTTATATGATAATACTATTTACATATATAAATTAATAATAAGAACTTGAGTCAGTCTTCATCGCTTTACTTTTCTACAGGAGCACCCACAGGACCTGGCCACAAGCCTGGAGACTCGCCACACTGGCTCCTCCACGGGTTATACTTCCCACCATTGCTGCGTTCAGCCAGTGTTAAGAAATTCATGGTTGGTTACGAGATGTTGGCGCAATCTCAGAGGGATTTAACGCCAGAGCAAGCAGCGGAAAAGCTTCGGCAATGCGATCATACGGTGCATTATAAACTCCGTAATCAGTAGAAACGAATAAAACTGTAAAAGATATTGTCTACTTAATGGCGAGATGTAAATAAATCAGTTTTAGTTAATAGTGTCAGGTGTTTTTTATTAAGTTATAAATCTGAATTATTTCCTTTAGGGTTTCACTAAGGGCTAACTGCCCTTAGTGAAACCCTAAAGGTATAAAGATTTTCAAGTCTAGTTAAATTAATCTACGTTATTGTCTCGTTCTGTCTTTCGATTAATATCATAAGCTAAAAAGAGAAAAAACAACGCGTATCAACTAAATCCAGCTTAAGCCGGTAAGTAAAAAAAACATTTTTATCTAATTAACAATAAGCACTTGTTTGGCACAAAGTTAAATTAATTTAACTCAACTTTATTTATACGGCTTAATTAGTTTTGCTTCACCACAAATACGGCCCCAAGTTCTTATCGTTAATTAGATAAAACTGATTTTTTTTTTATGATGTTGCAACTTATATTCGAAACAATATTCGGAGTCGGCTATTTAATAAAATAGGAAATACCAAAAATTAAAACGACATCTTTTTATAAAAACTAACTTTATTGGGTTCAAAACCCATTAGGATTATTGTAGTCTTAGTATGATCCACGTGCGTGTTAACACCATAAAAAGACACTTGATTTTTCATGAACAACTCGATACTAGTTAGGAGATATAAATATACTGCATGTTTATAATCTCTTTGCCTTTCCAGAATAAGAAATATGAACAAAAGAAACATTGTAAAATGGTTACAGTTGAAAATTTAAGACCTGGCTGTATGGCACAGAGCCTTTGCCTTTCCCTAGTGGGAAGAAAAAAACCACTACTAACTAACAGCAATAGTATACTATAATCTGTGCTTACAGCCGAAAAAATCCGTGAAGTTGAACGTTATAAATGCGCTTACATATTTATTTTATATTGGTGCTTAAATTATTAGATCTAATATGAAGGAGATTGACATAAATATCGAAGGCTACAATGTAAACGGAATATGTGTGGGCTGTCTGAACTATAACCGTAAAATGTTTTATAACAAAGAAATCAAGGAATGTTTCAGAATATTGGCGAACATCGACGTAAATATTCATTCTTCCTTATTTTATTATCATAATCTGTTATATAATGTACATACATCCCATAAAATCAATGTTCTATGTCACAAACTAGTCAATGAAAATTTTGTAAACAAGAACAAAAAGCACTGGATACGCCATTGTTTTGTTTGTTTTTTATCTGGAGAAGCAAATAATTATTTGAATAAATGTGATAAAACTATATATATTTTTCATGTATATAAGTATTTGTAAACTTTAAATCTGTTATAACTAAAAATTATATAAGTAGTCAAAATAAATATAAACATATTAAACTAATAAATAACAAATAAATTTAACCTATTTATGGAAAAAGAATGCATTTTTATATCAGATTCCAGATGGTTTGTCTGTGCAAGTTTGTTGGGAATGTCTTGCTGCAGTACGAAGAGTTAGAATGTTTAGAACCCAAATACAAGATGCATACAACATACTTATAAATTATTCTAGACAGGTAAGTTTAGAATTTAAAACAATAACATAGTAAACATGTTGATAATACTAAATTTAGATATTGCTATAGAGTTGCGCACTTACATTGTTTGTAATAAAAATGATTTTATTTGTGAAAATTTGCAATGATGTGTGATCAGGTGTATTCAACACCTACAAACTTAGATAAACTATAAG
>JAYEAL010000496.1:0-31666 GCA_036419045.1 Scirpophaga incertulas
TCCAAACTTTAAATATATTAATGTAATACTAAGGAAATCTACATATTACTAACAATTGAATACTGTTCCTTTTTGTCTTTGTCCTTTTTTTTTCTATACTAATAAGTTTGGAATCAATAAAGCCATATTATGTTTTTATTTATAGTACTACATTCAAAGATCTTCATAAGCTTCAGTTTAAGTGCATTAATCAGCTGTGGTCCAGCATTGACTGTCTTTACTGTTAAAATAACCTGTAAATTGCTCATATAGAGGTGGATTTTGTAGTGCAAATAATAGATTTTTAACTATTAGGTTGTTATGTAGGTATGTTTTGAATGGAGATTTAAACATTAAAATTTTCCTTAATTACTTAATAGTTGAGAAACCAAACATTTCCACAACTTTTACAAACATCTCAATTAATATTCGACAAAATAATAACGTAATTTAAACTAAAAAATAACTACCATAAATCATGTAATATAAAAGAATAACTAGTACATCTACCAAAAAAATTTGGATGATTAATTAGATTAATTATTGTTCTGCATACATATATTTATTTTTCTGTACACTTCTTTGTTTACCTTCCATCTATTATGTGTGTGTAATATTTATAAAAACTATAATTAATACTAACCATTCCCTTTTCCCTTTGCCTCCATGACGATTTTGTCGTTGATTCCAAATTTACACTCTGGCATTCCAGACAGGTATGACTTCATCACCACTTTGCCGGCCACATGAGCAGACAAAACTTGACCTAAAAATAAATAAAATCAAGTTTTAATTATTATTAAGCGAACAAGTAGTTTGAATTATTATTATCTACTATCATGCTATTAATCCTCTATAAAAGAACCTATAACAATTAGCTTATTGCCAACATTAAAACACTCAATTATATTATGATCATTATATCATCCAAACGCGTGATATTATGAATTTAAAAAAAAGAACATTCTCATGCAATGACATATCCAACAACATCCATATGTCAAATCAAATTTTAAGTTCTATAGAAAATAGAAATAATGAAGTGGTGAATATAAATATTCCAAGTACATCAGGATCTGCCAACATTCAACAAGGTGCAAATGTTCAAGTGCATTACAATAATTGTACGATCCAAAATGTAAATAATTATTACAATAAATAATTGTTTTACTTATTAAGGTTTGTTTATTTTACATGCTTCGCAATTAGACTTTTCTTGAATTTACATAGTTCTTACAACACTGTACAACACTCTACGGTATGAGAATCTTTTATAGAGGATTCACATCATGATTGTAGATAAAGTCTTGTATGCAACTGTTATAATTAGGTATTAAAACACTCATGTGATACTATTATAATAAACCCACATTCGTGTTTTAATACCCCTGATTATACAACAGTTGCATAAATAACTATTAAACAAATGAGTAGTTTTAATAGTTATTCACTAAAACTTCTAGAATTTATGAAATTAATTAATATAAAGAACTAAGGTTTAGATGTTCAGGTAATCTTCCATACTACTCCTCAATCAATTTTAACCAAAATTTGTTTAGAATAGTTTGAAATTTAGGAAAGAGTAAGAATACTTATTACCATGAGAAATAACCCCTTTCCTGTAGGAAAATGCGACATAACAAAGGTAAAGCCGCAAGCACAAAATTGTTCTTACATACATGACAATAAAAAATTATTTTATATTCAGTTATATCCAGCTGTACCTTAGTTTAAGCTTTGCAGTCAATCGAATAGAGGATTTCATTTCATTATTGAATTGGAGCGAAGAATGACGTCTGCATTCTCGTCTTCATATTTGCTATTACTATGCGACTAAATGATTACACCAATTGCCCAAATTCGACACGTCAGTACTAGGGTTTCTCAATTCTCGAGCTTTTTTATTTCTCGGAACACGAGAATTCTCGACCACTATTTCTGGAGAATTCTCGGGTTGTCGCGACATACAGAAATTTTTAAAAATATGCGTGTTTAACAATAAAACTAAGCTTTTTATGCAATATTCAACAACATTTATCAATCAACAATATTTTTATTAGTATTGACTTTAACTTAAGTATAAAAAAATTTTATTAAATGAAATAAAATCTAGCGCGATCTTTTGTCATTATTTCTACACACAATTTTAGGACTAAATAGTCTTCATCTTTGGGAAAAGCAAATAAAATATCTTCTAAAAACAATGCCATCATGTCACCACAATATAATTTAGTACCTCACATTACATACTATATAAGTTACTTTTGTCTCTGTATGTACTACAAACTTATCTATTAAAATGTATAATTGAAACGACAGTTTTTGAATTAGGCATAAAAATCAAACAATCAGACTAGCTTCATACTTACAATAAATAACAATAAGGTAGGTAGAGGTAACTTATTTTAGTCCAACTTTTCAATATAAATTTTCAATATTTTGTCATATATATGTTATATAGACTTTTTTGTTACGTAAGCATACTTAAGAATCTAATAAATAATTAATAATCAGACTATTTATAATCACAATTTAAAGAGGAAACTGCTGCAAAAGCTAGCCCACTAGGTATTTTTATTATTTAGGAAATAAACTTTCAAAAATACGAAGGCATTTAAAGCATTATATGATAGTCGGTTTCGTATTAAGTTTTAAAAACTTTTGACTTATTTTCTCGACCACTTTTTTCTCGTCTCGAGTAAGGCAAAATATCTCGGGAATTCTCGATTCGAGAATTCTCGCAGAGAAACTCTAGTTAGTATGATATCCACCTTTTGTTTGTATATAACATATTTAGTCGTGGATCTACTTGTATAAGGAGTCTTGTCTCACCTTGTGGTGACATAAGTAGGTTTACGTATTCTAGCACATCAAGGAACAATTCATTGCGTCTGTATTTGATTCCTTCACGTCGCCACCCGATCTGACCGGTGACCTGAAAAAATAAACAATTTCCATTTTTCCTTCCATCAATGATAGATAAGAAATAATGTGACGTGATGAGTGCGAAACAAAAGCGCATACATTTTTATCATCTATCTATCTCTCTATCTATCATCATCAGCTAGCATTATAAACTCTTTAACAGTCATTATCTCCATGAAAATAGTCAAAGGTTATTTAAAGCAATTAGTTAGTAGTAAAAGTTAGTTGCAAATGTTGTTGTTCAGATAAGTGGAGTCATTTTATACTTTTATTAGATAAAAGAAACAGTCTTTATTTCAAAGCGAGGTTAAGAATACCATATAATGTTTAATTCTTATTGAATTCTAAAAACCATGTATTATGTTTCTAGAGGATTTAAAAAATCAAAGTTACTGTTGTGCTTCACTTGTGTTGTACTAGTAAGTAGAAGATCTAAGATTAAATACTAGTTGCAATAAATTACAACATACCTGAGAAGTAATTTGCGCCTGTTCCTCTTTAGAAGCAGATTTGATTCCTTGCTGTGTTATGAAAGTCTTCAAGACACCAGTGTCGGAGTTTTGAGGGTATCCAAAGTCAAGGATTTCTGTTTACAAATTCAATTAAAAATCAATTTCACTCACAAAATTTTGAAGAAGCCAATCTTGGATATAATTGAAAGAGCGTGAAATTATGTATACACATGATGAACAAATAAATAACACCTTAGCCTTCTAGATGTACAACAGTTCTTGTACATAGGAAGCTACAGTATCTAGGAGTGATCACTAAGTCTATGTGGCTATCTAATTAGACAAATTATAATATGTAAAATCCTTACTAATATTATAAATCGGAAACTGAGTTTGTTTGTTCTGCTTTCACACTGTAACTACTGAACCGATTGCTGTGAAATTTTGTAGACGTAAAGACAAAAGTCCACAGATCCCACGGAATGCACAATAAAGGCTTCACTCAAAAACTACTGCACAGATTTTCATGCGGTTTTCATCGATAGATAGAATGATTCTTGAGCAAGGTTTTGCGGTCTCTCGGAAAAGCGGATAGTCCCACGGGAAGCGCGATAAAACCTTCTCGCCATAAACTGACTTCCGCGCATATGTAGCCATGGGCAAAAGCTATGGCCCTCTAAAGACCCAATCCCGAAATCCACGCGGGCGAAGCCGGGGGCAGAAAGCTAGTTGATTTATATTTTTCAAATAGAAAGTTCCTTACCATCAAGCAGTTCATAGATAAGAACAAAATTGTTCTTAATATTTTCTTCTGAAATCTTTCCAAAATATGACTGCATAACATCTATGATCTTGAGTAGAAACTCAAACACCATTGCAGCATTCACATTCTGCTTGGTAACTGCAGCTAGCCATATGTTTGCTCGCTGAAAATAGTGAGAAAAAGTGGTAGATTATATGTATGATTGATCATAAATTAAAGATTTTAATACAGTAAATTCCTAAATAAATCTTTCAAATCTGTAGTGTATTTGCCTGGGCTTCTGCTGCACTTGATTTCATGAGTTTCATCCCCAGTAGATTTTGCAATGTACAAACTTCATTGAATTGAACATTAAAATTACAGACTAAACCACAAATGTAATTTGTATAACTACCATAACTTTACATTTGTTTGCAATTCATAACGACAGCTTAAATATTTGAATGTAAAAATTGTACAGCACCTATAGCGAAAACACATCTTATATAACTTTCATAATTATGTCACAGCTCATATCCACCCCAATAAAAGGCACAAGCATACCCTATGCTAACATAGGGTGAGCTTATGCCCTTTAGTTGATCTAGAACTAGCAGCCCTAAGGCTGCTAAGTCTTAATCAACCACCCCAGTGCAATTTGTATTTGGTCTGCACTTTACTAAACATCAAATACCAATAAATGATAACAAGCTGATGTAGTCACCACTAGTACATGTGAAATGCCTGGACTGAACTGTGGCCTATTCCCTATTACAATGGGATATAATAAACTTGTGTAAAATATGACTTTTATTACAACTGTGTCTACATTTTAGGGTGAATTATATGTATGTATTCAACTAAATTATTCCTCTATTCTATCTAATTTTTATACTGTCCTTTAAAGAGGAGTATATATGTAATGTGTATGAAACAGACAGAGTAATGTAATGAATATGATTTTAATTATTAAAATAATTTTTACTAGTTTTTTTTTTCTATTTCAAATACCAAGTGGATAATTAACAAGGCTGTCTACTTAGGTATGCAAACATATGGTGTTGATTAACAGCAAAACCACTTTCCAGTACTTCTCCACCCTACAAGAACAGCTATATAAACAAACTGAGACTATATCAAATGTAGAGTTGCCAAGTCACACATCTGACTACTACTATACTATTTATTTGACAAGTACTATTTACCACATATATTTGATACCTACCTTTATATGAAAGAATGAAGTTCTGGCGATGTTGGTCACAGGTGAGCGCACCTGCTGACGTGCATGTATGACATTAACCCGGAAAGCATCTACGGCATTGCGGCCTATGTCATCACGATACACGCGTGATATCAGCACCTCGCCCTTGTGATTATACACAAACAAGCCCCCAATCATTGTGAGAGAGGCCTACAACAGAAATGTTAGTTATAAAATTATATACTCAGGAGCAATACTGATTAAATAATTTCACCACAGGCCTTGTAGAAGAAAGTTCAAAGATACAAATCACCATATAGAATACATACTTTGCAATTTTTGAAATGCATATGTATTTACATTAACTATTTAACCAATTTAATACACTCAGGATGATACCTGATAGGGTGAATGAAGCATTGATTTGCACAATCAAAATACTGTCACTCAAATGTTTTCGCTAGCATTGGCTAATTTAGACAAGTATATGTTGGCATTGATGATCATTACACGTATTGGTGTAATGGGTTATATAACTGATGCTTTAGGCAGGAGTTTGACCACTAACTTGAACCTTTTGATTTGGTACAACAATACTATTTTACTTGTTCACAATCCAATACTTATTAAGTACCAACTTAAGTGAATTGCATCTTTTCGCAGATGCTTGATATGATACCATATATACATTTTTCAATTGCACTGCACACCATCAACATGAAATTTACCCTAACATCATGCTCATGCTCAAACTGGGAAATGGATGAGTTTTTCATGAGACTACAACATGCAATTGGTGGTCTAAATGTTTCCTAGTAATTAATAATTAAAGTACAAAAATCTTTCACAGTATTTCTCTTTAGATACCCATATTAATATTTGGGTAATCAACCTATATTGTATGTCATATAACTAAGTGTCATCATTTTTTTAGTAAATCAAAATCTACATCATGTTATTTATTGGGTCACCCAGACAATTTGATAGCAAGGAATTTCAGGTCAACAAAACAAATTTAAGGATTTTTAACACAAAGGTGACTTTAACTAGACGAAAAATGTAGATTAAAAACGTTTTTATTTTTCCCTCAAGGACTCCATTAAATCGACCACCATATTACTTTCATACTACCCTCTTTATACCTCAGATGCATAATATATATATATAACAAAATAATATTAGGAAATATGATAATTTTGCAATTCAGAAACATGACAAAGGTATAAAATATTATAGGACAACGATTAGACCACGGGAAAATTAACAGTTACTTCATCAATCATGCGACAAAATTGACCACTCACCTATTATAAATAAATAAAGTTCATGAAGATCGAATGATACCTTAAAACTTAAATATGCTATGTAAAATAGCGTAATAATTTCATTTTAAAGAAAATTTCGATAATGTATAACGATACCGCCCCCAAATTGAAACGTCAATAAGCACAGACTAGACCACAGAGTAATTAATTAGTAGTAACCAATAAGGAAAGTCGTAGACAAGCAAAAACAAAATCAGTATAACTGAACAGATTAACCGATAAAAAATAAACCGAATTTAGCATTCAATAATAATTGCTCGGAAAGTTATTAAACAAAATTAAAATATTATCTTCCACTCACATAAAAACATTGTTTTGTATAAGAAAAAACACCATTCTGAAAAAAGAAAAAACACAGACTATATTCTGTTATCACACAATATTTATGAATGGCAATTGAACCCTGTGTCAATCTGACACTGATAAACTTCGACAATATCTTATTTGGTATTTCCAATTTTTGTCGATTGTTTTGTTACTTCAATTCGATCTTCGTCCTTGCAAGACGTTTGTGTTAAAAATATAATCACTAATCAAATTATAATATTTGGAGAATTATTTCACTATGAGTTATTTTATATGAATCTACAAGTATTTTTTATTATATTTATTTAATCAAAAAATTCCCGCCAAAATGTTTTATCAAGTTTTTATTTATTTTGCGATCAATATAATTATATCAAATGGAATGTATGTGATAAATCCAGGACCAAAATACCCAGCAACGAATGGTGAAGTCTGGCCCAAGCCACAATTTCAAAGAAAAGAAAATTACTACTATTCATTCAATCCATCAAGATTTACTGTGAAGGTAAATAATATATATATTTTTTCTATTAAACATTTCATAAAAATCTAATTATAAAGCATTTTATCAGATTATAAATAAATCGAAACTTAGTACTCTCACTGCTAACAACTTGTATAAATTATTGATTATTATTATTAATGAAGTTGTAAGTATCTGTGACCTAGTTACTAGGGGTTTATTTGTTTTTACATGGTTTATATTATTATTTGTGCTGTCGGAATATGGAATTGTGATTAAAAGCTCAGTTTTGAGGAGATAAAATATTAAAGAGATATATTCATACACTTAGCGCGTAACCCTAAATAAAAATTCGCTAAAACTTAAATTGCTTAATTGATGAGTAGCTTATATTGTGTTGCATTTAATACTGTAATAAAGTGCCTGAATAATTATGTTCTTTAAAGAAACCTCAGTGTAATAATATAAATGAGGTCAATGAGCTCATTTTGGTTATTTAAAGGGTAAATATTTGCAATTTAATATATTAAACAATTTTAAAGAATAAAATAATAGTACTTACAAAACTGTTTTTTAGATATTCAAAACAAAGCTATATAGATAGATAGCATACACATGCAAAAAATGCGTATGACCAAAAAATTAGCCTCACAATTTGGATCTAAAATTATTGTGCAAACGGTAATGAGAAATTAAACAAATGGTAATTTGTAATCGTAACAAACATCGCGAGGTAACCACCTTTTTTTTTGTTTTGTTCCCCTGAGGAAAATGCCCCCCAGAAGGGGAGGCCTACCCACTAAAAACCTCAGGGATGGCCTTCCTCAGGCATGTAGGGAGCCCCCGGGAACCACCAGCCTCCGCTCCCCTGCCTAGAGGGGAGCCCTCCTCGGGGGAGGCTGCACTGCCTCCCCCGGTCTCCTCCACCGACAACGCCCCCCGGCCACGGAAGGGGCGGCGTCGCAGCTGTGCTACCAAGCCCGGCGCCGCCTTCTTCGAGCGGTATCGGCCATCTCCCGACTCTATCTCTCCTTCTGGAGCATCACTGCTTCACAGAAGGAGGCCACAGCCCTCCAACCTCCCTCGTCCGTCAGCATTGCCGCAATCAATGCCGGCGGAGAAAGATCTCGCCCGATCTCTGCGACCAAGACTTGGCACTCGGAGGCCCACGCGGGGCAATCTGCCAGCGTGTGCTGGGCCGAGTCGAGGTCGGATGCGCAGTGGTGACAATGTGTCGATCCCTCCCATCCTATTCGACACAGATACTCACCGAAGCAGCCGTGCCCGGTGAGTATCTGAGTCAATTTGACCTCCTCCTTTCCGTGGAGCAACCACTATATCCTTTTTTTTTTCCCCTGAGGAAAATGCATTAAATTGCATACCCCGGCTGTGGCGAGCCGGCGGTTATGTGGGGCTCTCCTCCCCAGAAGGGGGAGGCCTACCCACTTAAAACCTCAGGGATGGCCTTCCTCAGGCATGTAGGGAGCCCCCGGGAACATCAAGCCACCTCCGGGAACCCCCAGCCTCCGCTCCCCCGCCGATACAGGGGAGCCCTCCTCGGGGGAGGCTCACTACCTCCCCCGGTCTCCTCCACCGACGACGCCCCCCGGCCACGGAAGGGGCGTGGTCCATAACCACTGTATCCTAGAACTAATCAATCAAGGACATGTGACATACATCAAATAGCATTGACCAGTCTGTGTAGATTACGGTTTTGGAGCTAACAACTCATACGTATACCTATTTATTGAAAGTATAGATAGAAACCATTTCGACCAGTCCTTTCTTACGCGTACCGCGTACGTCCGAAATTGTGATCTCCACAGTGACTTCGAACTGCCCACAATTCAACAGCATTTTAGGGAGTGCTCTGAGCGGTTCTTCCGAGCCGCGGACGAGCACCCAAGCTTGTTAATACGCGAGTCAGCGAATTACAGTTAAATACCGCCTTCAGCGAATTTATTCAATCAAAATCGGCATAGATTTCGCAGACCGCGACACGTCCTTAGCGATCTCCCCAAAGAATTAACGCAGGACCTACAAGCGGGGGTATCTACACAGGTAATACAGCTGTACAAATATCAAACCACTACTGTAAGAGAAGATTGACAGTGACAGAAAAAAGCGCAGAATGTGCTATTTTGCGCTTTTCTTGAATCTGAAATTTGTAATGGCTTAGTAATTTACACGACAGTTAAAAATATAGCATGTATTGAAACAATGTTACATTTAATTAGAAAAAATACCTACTTACCATTCCAGCTTGATCCTTACCATTGGGGTAAAATTTTAACAGGAAAAATGGTAAATAGTAACATTATTTATTAGACTTAAGAGTCTAAATACGCTATCAGACGAGAAATAATCTTATGGCAAATATTTAAATCATTAATTATGTAGTTTCAGAATCAGAAAATACAGTTTCCTATAGTACACAAACACACGCAATAGTACTAATTTGCTTACTGTCGCAAACGTTCATAAATTTTCCGTATGAAAATAAATTCTAGCATTCGCTTCAAAATTTCTCCGGTGAGTCATCATGAATAATTATGTTAAATGTTCACGTATTTAGACTATAGGGGCATATAAATGAATCCAGTGTCTGCGCAAACTTTTAAGTACATTCTGTCTCTACTGACATATTCCAATGATTTCATCTGGCTCCAGCAGGATAGGATGGACAAGACGAAAAGACAGACTATCCTGCCTTCTAAAAAATGAATAAGCTCCAAATGCTTTATCTTGGTCATTAATCATTGGACTGATCCTGACATCAGATCACGTTACTGGTAATGTAACAGTAAATTCAGAATCGGTCCAATCTACTTAGATTGATCCGAATAGTATAATAAATCGATGACGATTTAATCATGCAACGATTTAATTGCATTTGTATAGTACTATCTATTACTTACTTAGGTTAATCTATGAGCGATAAAAATGTGTTTTCCTCATCTTGATATATATACATATATGTCACGCCTTGTTCCCAATGGGGTAGGCAGAGACCACCTCTCTCCACTTGCTACGATCCTGGCACGCTTCTCTTGCTTCCTCCACTTTCATGAGCGTTTTCATGCATGCTCGTCGGTTGCGAGTACTCTTGACCCTGATATATATCGGAGGTTCCCAAATTCTTTTGTATCATAGACCATTTTATATTTTGCTGCATTCATTCAACAGCTACCTTACTATCAATGTCTAAAAAATTGAAGATTAAATCGATCTTTAAAAAAGTCGACAAGTCTCGATTTGTTGTACTGAATGTGAAATATCAATTAATAATAGTATGAAATTAAATTGTTACTAGTAACAGTTGCTGAGCTTCTTAAAATATTATCTGCTTATATTGCTAGAAGAAGTGAAACCAACCAAATTATCGAAACCAAATTAATTTTCATGCACCCCAGCTTATAATTGTGGACCTACATTTTTTTTCATGCCCAAATTAGACCTGAGTCTCCTGTGGATGCCGGGTCAGTCTACTTGGACCACTTTGGCAATTACTGTTATATATAAAAGCCTTTCTGTTTCAGAATAAACAAAACACATGCGACATAATTACATCCGCAATAGAGAGGTATTCGTTTATCATTCGCAACAGTCTAAAAACAAATCGTTTGCGTAGAGATGTAACGGACAAAAATTACCTGGTGTCTCAAAATGACAGTGACACTGATGTTTACTTAGGCCGCTTAACCGAACTAGACATTGATTTGAAATTGCCATGTGAAGACTATCCTTATTTTGGAATGGACGAAAGTTGTAAGTATACATTTGCAATCTTTTCTTTGTTCAGCCAATCTATTATTCTAAAAAGAATTTATTTAAGCCCAAAAGATGCATTACATTTAGTTACATTCGTATGATAATAGCTTATACATACATACATAGCGTATATGTCACGCCTTGTTCCCAATGGGGTAGGCAGTGACCACCTCTCTCCACTTGCTACGATCCTGGCACACTTCTCTTGCTTCCTCCACTTTCATGAGCGTCTTCATGCATGCTCGTCGGTTGCGAGTACTCATGACCCGGCCTTTCTTTAGGACATCTTCGATTTGATCGAGTTATGTCCGCCTAGGTCGACCTGCACCGATTCGTCCTATCATTCTTACCTTGTGTATCTCTTTCGTTAATCTTCCTTCATTCATTCTTTCAACATGGCCGAACCATCTAGGCATCCCTTTCTCTATTTTTGTCACTACATCTTCAACTACGCCGCATCGCTCCCTTATCACACTGTTCCTGACTTTGTCCTTCAAAAATATGTTTAGTCCCCTGACATTTACGCTAGGTCATGAAGCTATGTAAAAGATCTAAGTGCACAGAGTAGAAACACGGTCACTAGAACCAAGCCTTTTTTTTTTTGTTCCGCTGAGGAAAATGCATTGAATTGCATACCCCGGCTGCGGAGAGCCGGCGGTTATATGGGGCTCTCCTCCCCAGAAGGGGGAGGCCTACCCACTAAAAACCTCAGCGATGGCCATCCTCAGGCGTTGTAGGGGGCCCTCAGGATCGAGTGTCGCATCTGAGGACCCCCGGCCTTTGCTCCCCTTAGGGGAGCCCTTCTCGGGGAGGAGTGATCTTGCCGCCTCCTCCCCTCCAACCTCCTACGACGTCACCCCCCGACTAGAACCAAGCCTTAGGCTGAGTTTGGTCGGTAGGTCATCACTAACGTTTTGGAGTTCGGCATAAACACCGCTGCACTTGGTTGCTGTTGGTATCCATGAAGATTCTCAGCCTCTCTTCTTCTGAGGATAGAAAGGTCTCATATGTTATAAGTCCAAGTAGGTACGTGATATTATATAGTCATGGCACCGAATAACTGAAAGTTGAGCAATACAAATAAGCGTCGGTGGAACTGGTTTACGAATAGGATGATTCGAGGGGTCCAATGTAGATCCTGTCGTGTACCATTTTTTTTTGAGGGGTGGAAATGCGACCTTGTGCACCATGACACCGCGCTGGCAAGACGCGGCCGTGTGTGGGGCTCTCCGGTCAAGAGGACCGGCCTACCCACTAAACCCCCCCCCCCTCGAGTTCTTTGGCCATACGGGGCACATGGCGGGATGCGCTCTCGCGATTCGACCGCCATGTGTCCCGGGGCCGGCTCGACCAAGAGTTGGTCAAGCCACCGCCAAAGGAGGGACTGTCCGAGAACCTCTGGACAGTCCCCCAGACAGAGAGACTTCACCACGGCGTGCGCGCTTAGCTGGACGCGCACGCAGCCTCACGATCCTGTCGTGTACCAATTGATTGTGTGTTTTTCAAATTATCCTGCGGTTAAGGAAAACAACTACTTGTCAACCAACCTAACCTGGGCCAGCGTGTTTAACTAGAGCCTAATCGTCTTAACATAATAAGGCTAGCGCCCCTCGGTTAGGCTGTGATGGTGATTCATGTCTTAAACAGTATTAAGGGGACTAGACATGTTACAACTTGTATGAAATTGTCTATTGTACTCTTTGAAATTGTCTATTATACTATTTGAAAATGTTGTACGTCACTATAGCTCTGTGAATTTAAAAAAAATCTACGAAGTCCCTTAGATAAATTCCTTTATCTAAGCGAAATCCGCTTTCTATACCTAGTTTATAGTAATCTGTGTTCTATACGTGCAATATTTCCTTTTATAATAATTAGAGATCGGATAATCGGATGCATATTTACCTAAGTTTTGTTAAATAAAATTTTTCACCATTTCTTTTTTTTTATTCAATTATTTAATTGATTATTGTTTTAGTCAAACTAGCTCACTACTTTCGTATAAAACACTCTTCATGTAATAAATCGTACATTCATAAATCGCACGGGGAACTGAAACTAAACTTCATGTAAATACGTATGCATAGTTGTATAAATGAACCTCGAACCTGAAATGAGTCTCGGTCTTTTGAAAATAAATACCACGTGCTAATTTAGTAATTTTCAAACAATATCACTGCGTTAAATTTGCAGTCCCGTATTTTCCCGGGATTTTTATTTAACAAAATGTATTTTAAAAAGCCGCTTCCATAATTTGTGAGCCAAAAATTAACTTTAGGTAAATATGCATCCGATTATCTGATCTCTAATGATAATATTATATGATAATGATCTGTCAATTATATTTACTGTAACTTCAAAATGTATAAGTATTATTTGATAACCTATTATAATAGTAATTAAAACACCATGAATCACAAGTACAACATTAGCCTTCAAAAGTTCCAATTTCCTGATTAAGTTTGATTAGAGGCCTTACTACAACGGCTTAAAAATATAGGGTTAAAAGAATATTGAAACAGTGACCGCTCTTGCAGCGTATGGCGGCATCTCGCTTGCACTGCAGTTTTATTCAAACTTTACGCGATCATGGTAGCCTGCCGTGACATTATAATGTGTAAAACTTTATTTTTGATTTGCGTATTATTTTGTAGAAGTTCTCACTACATTTCATTTGAATTGCTGATTTCATTTTGCATATCTTCCACGTTAATATGATTACAATTACTATACGAGGAAAATAAAAGTGTATTACAAATATATTGAATATATTAATGCGTTTTAATAATTTAACATGAATAAGAAACAATAAGAATGAAAACATATTTCGTCGGCTTGGAAGAAAACTGTCATAACTCAAAATACACAAACTTTCAGAGGAAGCATGTAAACATTTTACTGGATAAAATGTACTCAGATCTCGATCTTATTAAAAAATTAGAAACCATATTCTTTAGGTGGCTTTATTATTATATAGACATTTATTATTATTATAGACTTGAGTGACAGTCTTCTTTTTCGAAGCCGACGATTTATTGGTTACAGAAGTTACAAATTAAATAAAACAATCATTTGAAAATACATTAGAACTGTTATAACTAGAAATAGTCGCTACTTAGCATGTGCTGCAACCGAGATGCAACCCGCACCAACCGTCGAACCTCAAAGCTATTTTAGTTATGTGTGATATTCTTAAATAGGCCAACAAAATTTGTCTAATTTAAAGACAGATAAAAATGTGCAATTTATGTGGGAAGAAACTTGAGACGAAATAAAACAAACATCCTAATAATTTTATATACCAATGATAATAATATTCATTATTATAATTAATAGTAATAATAGTACCTTGACTTGACCTACCGATAGTCTTAGGCCTTGTTCCGATAGTCCTAATAGCAGAGACTCGATAAACATCTTAACAGGTTTTTGCTTAACGGAAGGATCAAGGTTATAGAAAGCAGTGGTTCCGGAGATTTTTAATATCTTAAATTTAAGTTTCTAACTTGAATACTACCGTCATTGTCCAATTTTTTTTTGACGTCCGTGGTCTAGTGTTTAGTATACCGGTTTCAAGGTGTCACCATCTCTGACGACCCGATTGCGAGCATTTGTACTTTATTCATGGTTGTTTAATATATTTTTCTATAAAAAATATTTGTATATACATATTGTTACGAGCTGGGGTCAGTAAATTAAAAGGCGGTCTACCAAAACACTAAACTTTTATTAATTAGTACACTAACTTCACTGAAAGCACTGAAAGTCGCTTCTTAGTTCTCCAATATCACTTAGTTGTTTTCGCACTGTATCGCAAAACAATAATGCTTCCCGGCGGCCGGACACAGCCTATATAGTCCCCTAAGATACTTGCCACTCTTGCCAGAACATTCGCGGACACACTCGAATGTGTAGTCCAATACGTCGCGCGTTCGAGACGTTTCGAGTATAACTGTCTCGATACTCGAATATTCTCGATACACAATACTCGAATATTCCTGTACTATCTTTCTCGAATATTCTCGATACACAATACTCGAATATTCCCGTACTATCTTTCTCGAATATTCTGTGTTTGTCTATCTCTTTCTAATGATGTTTTCTCATTCTAATACTTCTCGAATGTTCTAACTATCTCTGTCTCTTTCTACTATTGCTATCTCTTTCACTCCTATTGAAATTTATGTCCTTTTACTGAAGTTGGCTTAATGGCCCATAAGGGGTCCTGAAAACGCCTGAAAACGGGTTTTCAGGTTATTGCGGCGTTGGATAGAGGGTAGCCTGAAACGTACTGAAAACATGTTTCAGGCGCCTGAAAACTACTGTAACTTGGGTGTAATTTAGATTTTTTAGTATGTGAAAGAGCTACTTCTGAAACGGCCTGAAACGACGTTTCAGCCTGCTGAAAACGTTTCTAAGTCACAGAAAATCACTTTCGAAGTTGTACTAAGCCACCGGCGTAACACTACCCCCTCCTAAGACATGCTCGTCCCGAGCATCATTATTTCCGTGGTATTTCGCCAGTCGGTCAACGTGAACAATCTTACAGGGACTACGTGCATTTCGCTGTATCCGGTACGTGACGTCGTTGATCTTCTTCAAAACTCGATAGGGTCCTTCCCATTTGGCTTGAAGCTTCGGAGATTTCCCTTTACTGCGGACTGGATTATGTAGCCACACCAACGAACCCTCTTCAAAGCCCTTGTTGTTTACATTTCGGTCGTAGCGGGTTTTCATCTTCTCAGACATCTGTTGGCTTGATTGTCTGACTTGCTCGTGTACGTCGTTCAACTTGTTGCGCAAATCATTCGCGTACTCGGTTATATTCCGCGGGGCATCAGGTGGAATTCCAGTAAGTAGATCCGCAGGCAACCGTAGTTCTCTACCAAAGTTTGCAAATGCTGGTGTCACCGAAGTACTTTCATGCACTGCGCTTCGATATGACATCAGGAATGGTTGGATGTGCTTGTCCCAATCCTTTTGCCTGTTTGACACAACCTTTGCAAGATACCTCTCCAATGTTTGGTTAAATCGTTCCACCATTCCATCAGATTGCGGATGGTAAGAAGTGGTCCTCGTTTTATGGATACCCATAACTCGACACATCTCTTGAAATATTTGAGACTCAAAATTTCTTCCCTGATCACTATGAATTTCCAAGGGTACTCCAAAACGGCAGAAGACTTCATGGACTAATTTATCCGCAACTGTTGAAGCCTCTTGGTTAGGAATAGCGAAGACTTCCGGCCACTTAGTGAAATAGTCCATCACAACCATGAAGTACTTGTTTCCGTATTCACTTTCCGGAAATGGTCCCGCAACGTCTATGGCAATCCTTTCCCATGGTGCACCAACGTTATACAGTTTCAATGCACCTCTGCTGCGTGTACGAGGTCCCTTTACTGCAGCACAACTAGTACACTTGCGGCACCAATCTTCAACATCGTCACGGCAATTTATCCAGTAAAATCGTTCTCTTATTTTCAACAGAGTTCTCGTCACTCCCATATGACCTCCCGAACATCCGTTATGGTACAGCTGTAGAACATCCGGTATCTTGGCTTTGGGTACAACCATTTGTAGATGACAACGGTCTCCTCGAGCGTTTTCCCATTTGCGGCACAAGACTTTATCTTGGATAACCAGGCTGTCCCATTGAGCCCAATAGCTCTTCGTGATGGAACTCATCGACGCAATATCACTCCAGGCAGGTTTAGGAGTACCGGCCTTGATCCATTCGAGAATTGGTTTGATGTCTACATCATACTGCTGAGCGTGCTGAAAGGTTTCTTTCCATTCATTGCTAAGATCCGTGTTTAGCATTCTCACAGGTAGGTCTGCTTTTGCCTCTTGTTTTACGCAGTGCTTGCAGTCTTCAGAGCAAGGTCTTCTTGACAAAGCATCTGCATTACCATGAGATCTTCCACTGCGATGTTCAATCACGAAGTCATATTCTTGAAGTAACTCGATCCATCTCGCAACTTGTCCTTCGGGATTCTTGAATTGTAATAGCCACTTCAATGCAGCATGGTCAGTACGCAGATGGAATTTTCGACCAAGCAAATATTTGTTGAAATGCTGCAATGTTTTCACCACTGCCAGTAATTCTCTCTCGTGACACAGTAATTTCTCTCAGGTTTGGACAAAGATTTGCTGAAGTATGCTATAACAACTTCGCGATCTCCTTTCCGTTGCGACAATACACCACCTAGCCCAGTATCACTTGCGTCTGTATCCACTATGAATTCATTTTCATTATCGGGATACCCCAGAATAGGTGTGTTACACAGATGTCGTTTCAGTTCTTGAAATGCGACGTCACAGTCTTCATCCCAGCAAAAACTTCTCTTTTCTTCCGTGAGTTTATGAAGAGGCTTGGCAATGTCGGCAAAGTTCTTCACAAATCGCCGGTAGTAGGAACACAAACCCAAAAATGCTCTTACTTGTGTCTTGTCTCTCGGAACTGGCCAATCCTTTACGGCGATGATCTTTTGCGGATCTGTCTGGACACCCGCTTCGAAACCACGTATCCTAGGAAGCTTACTTGTCGTTTGAAGAAGGAACACTTTTTAGGGCTTAACTTTAGGTTGGCGCTTCGAATTTTTGATAGCACCCGTTCTAGATTCTGAAGGTGTTCTTCAAACGTACGGCCCACGATGATGATGTCATCCAAATAGACCAGACAGGCTTCTCCAATCAATCCGCTGAGTACCAGCTCCATCAGCCTTTCGAAAGTCGCCGGTGCATTACACAGCCCGAACGGCATCACTTTGAATTGCCATAGTCCCTTTCCAGTAGAAAATGCAGTCTTCTCCTTGTCCTTAGGGTCAATTTCTACTTGCCAGTAGCCACTTTTTAAATCTAACGTGCTGAACCACTTCACTCCGGTAAGCATATCCAGCGTGTCATCAATCCTGGGTAATGGATAGCTGTCCTTCTTTGTGATGTCGTTCAGGCGGCGGTAGTCAACACAAAAACGCATGCTGCCATCCTTTTTCCTTACAAGCACCACGGGTGAAGACCATGGGCTGGACGAAGGCTCTATAACACCTTCCTTCACCATTCCTTCAATCATGGTCTCCACTTCCTTTTCCCGTGCTATCGGTAGTCTTCTTGGTCGCTGGCGGATAGGCAATTCGTTCCCAGTGTTAATTCTGTGTTGAACTAAACTCGTCTTCCCAATGTCCTCGTCGTTAGTAGAGAAAACATCAGCGTACTTGAGTAACATCTTCTTAGCCTTGTCTATCTGTTCCTTAGACAAAACGTCTCGACAGTCTTCCAAAAGTTTTGACACGCTGATTCCTTCATTTTTGTTGACATTTGTATGAGTCGTGTCTTGACAATGACGCAACCAGTCTACCTCCTCACTCGTACCAAGTAACATTCCTTTTCGATCACGTGTTCTTTATCGTCAAGATTCAGTACACGAACTGCTGCAAAGCCAGTGGTTCTTACCAGAGTTCGTGCCATCTTCCATGGCTGGTCATGATCTAATCTTTCAATGAGTACACATCGATGTATCTTTCCAGAATTGTAAGGGAGACTAACCGGCACAATGGTTTCTGATTTTGGGGGTAGAGCGGTTTTCTTTAAGCTATACACTTTCCCCGGTGTGGCTCCTTCCATGAACAATTCTTCTCGTCCACAACTCATAATTCCTTGCTTGACGTCGATCTCACAACCATTCTTCCTCATAAAGTCTAGTCCGAGAATGCAGTCATCGACAATATCAGCCACAATGACGTTGTGCAGGTAAACTTGATTACCCAACTTCAACTCCACCTTCTGTTCGCCTCGGACGGGTATGTGCTGACCGGTGGCGGTTACTAAATTTAATCGCTCCAGGCTGTTGTTTCTGAAGTCCCTCAGAAACCGATTCGCAAGTTGGGAACTGACAACGTGCGAGAAGCTCCGGTATCGATTGTCAGCTTACATGGCCTTCCGTTAACCTCGCCATTGATGATCAGGCTGTTCCCATCGTGGGCTTGTGAGATCGAAATCCTTGGGGCTCTGCGAACACCAGCCAGCACTCGCCCCGCAGTCCTGGCATTTACTCGTTTCCCTGCTGTTGTTGGACAGCGCTATTAGCTGCCCTGTTCTCCTGAGGCCCATCTTTATCAATCCCTGAGCTACGCTTAGGACAACTTGATCGGAGGTGTCCCTTTTCGCCACAAGTGTAGCATCTAGGGCTGTATCCCTTGAAGCGGTCACGCACAGGTGTTGCAACTACCTCCCTGACACGGTGAGACCGATGGTCTTGCCTCACAGCTTCCACTTCTAGAGCATGGGCCAGGGCGTCTTTAAGGGTTTCGTGGTGCCCGAGTCTCACAGCAGCTCTCACTTCGAGGTCCCGAATGCCGTCGACAAAAGCCTGTACAAGGTTGCCCACAATTAACGTCGGTGCGGACTGGTACGCTTTACGTACCAGTTTTTCTACCTCTAGGGCCCATTGTTGCAGGTTTTCACCAACACGCTGAACCCGATCTTTTAGCTGGGCCCGAAACACATGTTCAAGGTGTGCGTCGCCGTATCTTGCCTCAAGCGCTTCCAATAGTTCCTCGTAGCTCACCTTCTTGTCAAGAGCTTCGAGGACTGTCAAGGCTTGATCTCGGAGGCCTAGCTTTAGTGCGGTCATGGCCTGGGCTTTAGTCCACCCGTTTGCCTCCATTACAGCCTCAAACTGTATTTTATAGGCTGACCACGAGGAACTCCCATCAAAAGGTGGCACTTTGAATCCTCGCACCGAAGGAGCGGCACTGACGATAGTGGCTGTCCCATCTCCGACCTTCAGATTACCCAAAGCCTTCTTGACATCGGCAATCTCAGATTCAACTTCAGTGAGACGGTTCTCGTGTTGCAGAACCTTATCTTCTATCACTTTGACTTTATTGCCGAAAGTCGCTTGGAGATCTTTGATCAGGACCATTTGTTCATCTTGGCCGAGCTGCAGTTGTTCCCTCAAAAGGCGAGTCTGCTCCTCCTGACGGCGGGCCTGATCCTCCTTATCGCGCTGCAACTGCTCTTCCAGACGGCGTGCCTGCTCCTCTTGACGGCGGGCCTGTTCCTCCTGACGGCGGGCCTGCTCCTCCTTATCACGCTGCAACTGCTCTTCCAGACGGCGTGCTTGCTCCTCCTGACGGCGGGCCTGCTCCTCCTGACGGCGGGCCTGCTCCTGCATCATCGCCATGAAAGCCGCCCAATCTGGTGCGGCAGCCGACGTTGAGGGAGTGGCTTCCATAACTGACTGCTGGTCCTCGTCAGTTGGCGGCTGAGTAGCTCCGAAGCGTCTCTGGTCGGCTTCCTGTTGTCGCTGGCTTCTTGTCCGGATTCTTCCTTCCGTGTCTTCCTTTGGTAGAACCGGCATACTGATCCCACTTCTGACACCAAATGTTACGAGCTGGGGTCAGTAAATTAAAAGGCGGTCTACCAAAACACTGAACTTTTTATTTAATTAGTACACTAACTTCACTGAAAGCACTGAAAGTCGCTTCTTAGTTCTCCAATATCACTTAGTTGTTTTCGCACTGTATCGCAAAACAATAATGCTTCCCGGCGGCCGGACACAGCCTTATATAGTCCCCTAAGATACTTGCCACTCTTGCCAGAACATTCGCGGACACACTCGAATGTGTAGTCCAATACGTCGCGCGTTCGAGACGTTTCGAGTATAACTGTCTCGATACTCGAATATTCTCGATACACAATACTCGAATATTCCTGTACTATCTTTCTCGAATATTCTCGATACACAATACTCGAATATTCCCGTACTATCTTTCTCGAATATTCTGTGTTTGTCTATCTCTTTCTAATGATGTTTTCTCATTCTAATACTTCTCGAATGTTCTAACTATCTCTGTCTCTTTCTACTATTGCTATCTCTTTCACTCCTATTGAAATTTATGTCCTTTTACTGAAGTTGGCTTAATGGCCCATAAGGGGTCCTGAAAACGCCTGAAAACGGGTTTTCAGGTTATTGCGGCGTTGGATAGAGGGTAGCCTGAAACGTACTGAAAACATGTTTCAGGCGCCTGAAAACTACTGTAACTTGGGTGTAATTTAGATTTTTTAGTATGTGAAAGAGCTACTTCTGAAACGGCCTGAAACGACGTTTCAGCCTGCTGAAAACGTTTCTAAGTCACAGAAAATCACTTTTGAAGTTGTACTAAGCCACCGGCGTAACAATATTATACATGTATGTTTATCCGTAACCGTAGATCCCGTAACACAAGCCTTACAGAGCTTAATTTGGGGGTAGGCTAATTGGTTAAGTGTAAGAAATATTATTTGTTTATTATTATTGAAAATTTCAACATTATTACAAAATTAAAAATTATATCTGTATGTCTTGAGCTTGTCTTCAAATGGTAGTTAGATGCATATAATAGAAATTGTGTAAGGTATGAATATTTCGAAGCATTAATAATAAAATTATTTGCAGATGATCTGAAGATATCCACAAAGGCTAGTTTATCTAGCAATTCAGTGTGGGGAATTTTAAGAGGATTGGAAACCTGGACTCAATTGTTTTATTTTTCAAGTGATTACAATGTATGTACTTTTCTTAATGTAAATAGATCAGCTCTATTAACTATTATTTATAACAGAGGTTCACAATAGTAGATTGTTAACCGAGGGTGGAAAGAATCAATTCCCGAGGTATTTAGACTATATAGCTATAGTCCGAGAAGGAATTGATTCTTTTACGTGTTAAACTCTCTACTTTTCACTTCGAATATATGAGGAAACATTGGTTGTTTATTTAATCTATTTATTGATAATATCAGTAGACCATCAGTAGGCAGAACACAATTTGCCTCGTCTTTAATTGAATCTGGTGTCAATATTTCGGAATCGCTTGAACTCATTTTTAAAATTAAAATCTTAACTAGTATAAGAGATTATTTGAATTTTTTCAATTTCCGTCACAGATATAATCTATACTAATATTATAAAGAAGTAAAGTTTGTGTGTTTGTAAATTGTAAAGGGTAATCTCGGGATCTACTGAACCGATTTTAAAATTTTTTTCACCAATAGAAAGACACAATGTTGCTGAGTGTCATAGTTATATTAAAATCCGAAAAATAAAAAGGCTTTTACGTGGTAGTCCGTTTTGCAAAGTAAATGGGTGAAAAAACGGGTAGCGTACGGAGCGCGATGGCTTCGGGTTTAATTCGGTTCGCGTTCGTGCTCGCTTCGGGGATATTAGTAGTTGTAGATAGTAGTAGTTATGCCCAACGAAGTGGGCACGGGTTAGCTAGTATATAATATTTCACATCCCGCCAATTTATGTCGACTGTTTAAATTTTAAATATGGAACTCACCGCGTGTTTGTTGCGGCTTATTCCGCTGGAAGTAGTTTGCGCTAAGTTCACACTGGCTGTTTAGAAACTCACAAGGCCGCAGCATTTTTTTTATAGTTCACAGCTGACAGTTCGTAGCTGACATTCGTAGCCTTTTTTAAAGTTCATTCCGGCCCTTGGGTGGGAAGTAAATTGTATGAGTTTTTCCCTCCCTATGTCGGGAAGCAGCATTTTCCACCCAATAATCAGATCAAAACAACATAACTTTCCGAGTATGAGAAATGAAAACTTTTTTTTGTGTCCCCTACTTACCTGATATTGAATGCCTACATCCTATAACTTATAAAATTTTATAAACACATATAATAAATTTATTACTTCATAGCTACTTTTATAAATAATTGTATGTCTTTATATTAGAAGATAGTATGATGTAAGTAAATAGGTACTATCAGTGTATGTTGAGATCCATTATCGTGAACCACCGTGTTCATTTCATGGACCCCCAAATTTTGGTTTCGCTGACGTAGACCCCTCGCATGTTGTTATATACCATAATTCTCTTTTATTACTTAATAAATTACATATACATAAGTTGTTAAATACTTACGTTAACGTAGATTAATTTATGTTATTTAACTCAATTATATTATTACTCAATCAACATTATAAAGTTTAAAGTATCAGTACGTTTTTACAAAATGTCGGCCTTTTAGTTGACGACCTCTACCGAACAACCTTTCTAATGATTTGTAAATTTAATAAGAATAACCTAACAAAGACAATTTGCAAAATCAAGTATGTTCAAGACGAAAATATGTAGAATGTCACAATTTTATTTCACAGGAAATACGTATTAATCAGACCCATATAATGGATTTTCCTCGATATCCCCATCGAGGTCTTTTACTCGACACATCGAGACATTTCATAAGTTTGTCCAAAATACTTAAAACATTGGATGCGATGGCGTCTAATAAAATGAATGTGTTCCATTGGCATATCGTCGATGATCAAAGCTTCCCTTACCAAAGTGAAGTCTTTCCAGAGCTAAGGTAAAACAATATAATAATCTATAGCAAGAAATAACTTAATCATACAAGTTAATCGTAACAGTTAATATTGTTATCGTAGGGGAGTCCATGCGGGGGTTTTTTAAGTGACTCGAGCATGTCAGAAAAGTATATAGGGGAAATCCTGGGATGTGTTGAGGGGAACCCGTCTGATTAGTAAAAAGAAAATCGATTTTTAGAAAAACTCGAACGAGAAAGTTAATTAATTACATTGAGAAGATTGTATATCTCAATAATCTGACAATGAGCGTGACATTAAGAAACAAGCGAGTCTCGAAATTGTAAAAAGAAACGTCACCTTGAAATACTCGAGCGCGTTTCAATTAATTTTTATTTAAAGGAAACACTATTAGAATTACAAAGAACAAATAATCTGTCAGTTTTCATGGGGCGATGTTAGTTGAATCATGAAGCAAAGGTGAAGCGGATTCCCCTCAACATACCCCACCATATTAAGGGTTCATACGTGGTAGAGATACTTTAAAGGGTGCAAGGATTCTCCCTATATAATTTTCTGACACGCTCTAGTCACTTCAAAAAACTCCTCTTGGGCTCCCCTACTACTAGTCCTTTTGCCCGATAGTCCTTTTTCTCTTTGTTGAAAAATCCTTTACGAATCCTCTAGTGTGCACTGAGGTCGCCATAAAGTTATTAAGAAGCGTCTTCACAGGGTCATACCAATCTTTGACATGAGACAAAGGTAAATATTGGCATACAACTCAATCGCGCATCTCAAGCTATCTGTGACACTTAGAACTAGTCGGAAAGTGTTCGCAACACAAACTTCTTAATCTGTGAATATCTTAGTGATCTCACAGAGAAGTATACCTACTGATGACTGAAGAGGTCAAGTTAAGAATTTAATTCCGTCGAGACCTGAGCCATTCTTCCGTCTCTCCCTCGACCATATATATCCAAGTGTTGCAGTCACTAAGCGAAAACTTTCTCTCTCGTCTGCTTTAAAGACTAAACTAGAAACCAATACTCCTCCAGCGGGATATCAGACAAGACGATAGAACATCATGTTTACAGCTGCGCTGAAGAATGTATTCAAGCTATTGGATTACAGAGAACTGGAGAAGAATTTTTGAAACAATAGAAAACTAATTTGCATTCGAAATCCTGAGATTCGTATACGAATTACCGAATTCATTATTACACGCTTTTTATTGACTTACTCTGTCCGTTTGTTACACGCTTTTTTGTTTGTTTGTTTGTCATGATCAAATCTTGCAATCGATTTTTCGACCACTTCTACTGCTCCAATCGAGCTCAATTTTTTTTTACATGTGTATTCTAGATGACAATACAATATTCAATCATTTTCGAATCATAAAAATACATAATTATGTTGTAATAAATTAAAAACTTTTTAATATGAGAATTGGTTCAATGAAGCAGACAGATAGAATTTGATATAATGCATATGTTTAATTCTAATACTACATTTTCTGAACAATTACGTACATTTCTTTATGTTTGTTATAATAATCACGAGACTAAAAAGTAGTAAATAAAAAAAAAATTAAAAAAAACTTTTTAAAAAACACGCTTTTTACGCAAAGACTAAAAAACGTTTGAAAAAACTTTTGTTTGTTATAAAGACTAAAAAACATTTGATCTAAAAAGTAGTAAATAAAAAAAAAATTAAAAAAAACTTTTTAAAAAACACGCTTTTATTAAAAAGACTAAAAACCGATCTAAAAACTTGAAAATAAAAATAAAGTCACGCTTTTAGAAAATTTGGGTACATATCAAGAAAAATTTCTGATGACAAAAAGAAATGTAACTCAAAAATTTGTCTATAAAATTTAGCAAATTAGTCCAAGAACTCAATGACTATAAAAGCGTGGGGTGTAAATGTTAAGACCATTAAATGAGTAATGTTTAATTTTGAACACCCCACGCTTTTATAGTCATTGAGTTCTTGGACTAATTTGCTAAATTTTATAGACAAATTTTTGAGTTACATTTCTTTTTGTCATCAGAAATTTTTCTTGATATGTACCCAAATTTTCTAAAAGCGTGACTTTATTTTTATTTTCAAGTTTTTAGATCGGTTTTTAGTCTTTTTAATAAAAGCGTGTTTTTTAAAAAGTTTTTTTTAATTTTTTTTTATTTACTACTTTTTAGATCAAATGTTTTTTAGTCTTTATAACAAACAAAAGTTTTTTCAAACGTTTTTTAGTCTTTGCGTAAAAAGCGTGTTTTTTAAAAAGTTTTTTTTTTTTGATCTTTCATTTCGTGCGTTGTGCAACGAGTGGTTCAACCTACTCGTTTTTGATTTCTACTTGTAGAATATCCAACGCTGACGTGACGTTGACAGTGATCCGTTTCACGTGTGGGTCATCGCCGGATTTTTGTTTTTCTTGTGATTTTGAATTTTTCTGCGTGAAACGGAATTTAATTAAGAATTTGTTTTTAATGACAACACTGAATTCGACTGATTCAAAAATCTAAAAAATTGTAAGCAGTAGAAAATAATTTCGCGCACGATTTGTATTCGTATTCGAAATTCCAAATTCACGTCTAATGATTCAAAAATACCTCTCCTGGATATTAACACCGACGGTGTAAATGTGATGTCCCTTCTTTTTGCTGATGATAATATTGCCATGATGCTCGAAGACGTCAGTAGAGTTTCCGTCCGATCCTTTTAGGATCTCAAAATGAACATGGACAAATTAAAATTATATCATATTTCCTTGTAGGACCCCGCAAATGTTTAAACTGAAGGTTATTAATGACTTTATTTCTGGGACGTATAGTCCAAATTGGTATGTCCCAGTTTCTAGAGGAAGATCAATTGACGGACTTAACTCGAATATTTAGAGTTCGAGAAGTTACGTTATTTACTCGACCCAAGACAAAATTTTAATTCATTGTACGATTAAAGCAGAAATTATAAAACTCCGAGAAACATTACAATGAATACTTAAGAGTTTACAAAAATGTTTTTTCCTATCTTGTAATTTCTTAGCTTTCCTTTTTTCTTATACGTACCAAAAAGACGAGACTTCATTAACTTAGAAACTAACTTTGAAACTACCGGAGTAAAACTATTTTTATAAACATATATTACAAATGCTGCCTCAAACCAAACAGTTTTTCCTTCCATGAAGTATCGAGTTTAGGACTTTTTTTTTTGTTCCCCCTGAGGAAAATGCATTTAGTTGCATACCCCGGCTGTGGCGAGCCGGCGGTTATGTGGGCTCTCCTCCCCAGAAGGGGGAGGCCTACCCACTAAAAACTTTAGGGATGGCCTTCCTCAGGCATGTAGGGAGCCCCCGAGAACCCCCAGCCTTCGCTCCCCCGCCGATACAGGGGAGCCCTCCTCGGGGCTACAATACCTCCCCCGATCTCCACCACCGACGACACCCCCCGGCCACGGAAGGGGCGTGGTCCCTCCCGGGATCGAGTTTAGGACCTGTTTGATGAAAATGTAAATGAAATGTTCTTACCATTTCATCACGAAGCGGTTGTCTAAATACATACATTGAATTTTACAGCCAAAATGGTGCTTACCACCCGAGCATGGTATATACGAAGCAAGATATACAACTCGTTGTGTCATACGCCAGAGAAAGAGGGATTAGAGTTCTACCAGAATTCGATGTCCCTGGTAAGTACAATAATATATTATATACAAGCTATGTAAGTCTCAAATCACCAATCACCAATCAATCTCATAAAGTTGCTTAACTCATTTTATCTATTAATATCCTGAAAATATCGGCATGATAAATCTTTGTTTGTTTATTTATCTTTGTTTTTATATGTAAACACTTCTGTCACCACCCAAACATTGGCCAATCAATCAACCTCAATCAACATCGCATACAGTATCTCGAGTGTATTTAATTTCGCTTTGGCAATACCATATCTGTTTGTCATGTTCAAGAATATTTTATCTATTAAGAGCAGTGAACCTTATTTATATATAGTCATCATATCAAGAGACGAATTTTTGAAACAATAGAAAACCAATTCGTATTCGAAATCGTGAGATTCGTATACGAATTACCGAATTCACTATTTCTGAACTTTCATTTCGTGCGCTGTGCAACGAGCGGTTCAACCCACTCGTTTTTGATTTCTACTAGTAGAATATCCAACGCTGAAATGAAGTTGACAGTGATAAATGTACTCTGGTAAATGTAAAGCTTGTAAATAGGTACATAATAATAAGTAAATATTGTTTGAGTACATATATTATAATTTAAAGATTGTCGAAATATTTATTTTATAATATGGTGAGCTTAGAAGAGTACATTATATTAAATTATAACCTTAGCGAAGATGAGGAGGAATCCTTAGACATAGTAGGCAAGAATGCTGCAATTTTTTAATTTACATTCCGTTTCAAGTGTGGGTCATCGCCGGTATTTTGATATTTTGTTATTGTTGTGATTTTTAATCTTTCTGTGTGAAACAGAATCTAATTAAGAATTTGTTTTTAATGACATCACTGAATTCGAGTGATTCAAAAATCTATAAAATTGTAAGCAGTAGATAATAAATTCGCGCACGATTTTTATTCGATTTCCAAATTCATGTCTAATGATTCAAAAATACGTCTCCAATAGACGCGCGCTCAATTTTCGTCGACTCTCTTTTTATTCGACTCTATATAACCCCGGGCCGCTAGCAGGCAAGGCGCAGAAACTTCCTTTCATGCACCTTCCACAAACACGGAGGTAAGCTGAATAAAGCCATCTACGGCTTCACCATAACCCTCCAAAAAAAAAATAGAAGATGACAAACAGACTTACGGCCCGCCTGATGATAAGCGGTTACTCGTGCGTTGCCAAACGTTAAAAACCTATTTACTCCCTTTTTGAAGAACCCCATACCCATACTGTATCCTCCGGGAAAACCTCGGCAAGGAGCGGCAGGAGCAGGGGAAATTCATCTGGAACCTTACTGTACAAGATTTAGATAATTCAGTGTGTAAGGATGAACTCTCTTGTCAATGGCGAGGGGTTTTTGAATATAGATTAATGGAACTATTATAACATCAGTAATTATGTTAATTAGCTTTTATATAATTACATATTCAGAAATCATCATGTTAAAGTCGTTATGAGTGCGGGCTTAGACTTGTAGATCAACAAAAGCATTCATCCTTTTCACTTTGTAAGAATAACAGTATTTACTTTTGAAGATATCGATCTTATGTTGTTTATCGATAATTCAATGCTCGCATTATAAATATGATAAAATATATCGCAGGTCACACCAGGTCATGGGGAGCTTCGCATCCAAATATCCTTACAGCATGTTATAGTTATGGAAAGGTTATTGGACTAGGACCAATGGATCCCACCAATAACGCTACATACACACTGTTGGAAGAACTCATCAAAGAAATACAGCAGTGGTTCCCTGACAAGTATTTCCATTTCGGAGGTGATGAAGTCGAGCTTGACTGCTGGTAAGAGAAGGGTTTTTAAATTATTCTCAACTAGCTCCCCATAAGGGTTCTATACGTATTTCTTGTTCATTCTCTGCTCCTGTTAGTTTCCACCTGCGCTATACCGAATGTTCCAAAAGGGAAGATATATTTTCTCGCGGTAAAAATGATCGTCTGTTCTTTTCCCTGTGTCACCAACCATCATCATACCAGATTACCATTATACAAATGGTTCTATGTTCTTCAACTCTCAAACTATCCTTATATTTACTTTTATCAAAATAGGCGCACTAGTTTTTAGTTACGTTATTCAATACAAACACCAAAAATTTCATCCCCTATTTTTACCCCAAATATTTACAAACTATAAATGTTTTATTTATGTATACCTAATCAAAAAATAACTTTTAACTTAAAAATAATGTACTTTCCATACAAATTTTCATCGTCTATTTCAATCCCTTCTTGGATTGAATAATAGTCTACGTCTTTTCTGAAGCTCTCAACTATCTGTGTACCAAAGTTCATTTAAATCTGTTTGGTAGTTTTAGCGTAAAAGCGCAACAAACAAACAGAATAACTTTCGCATTTATAAAAAAAATATATTCGATTTTGTTGTTTTTTTTTTATTTTCACACCGTCATCTTGATATTTATTTCTTTAAGGAAATCAAATCCAAGCCTTCACCATTATATGATAGAACATAATCTGTCGGCCGAACAATTACACGCACTCTTTATGGAAAATGTTTTGCCTCTTCTCGGGAACAGATCTAATGCGATAGTGTGGCAAGTAAGTTGATTAATGGGTAATTTCGAAACTATGCAATGATCTCCTATGTTAGTAACATAATGTTACAATACAATATTGTTGCTTAATCTGCCCCTAGATTTTTTATTGCATAGCAAATATTCAAAGAGTATTATGTTGTCTACGCTGACCTAATTACTAAATGACCAAAATTATTTCAGGAAGTTTTTGATGAGGGCGTTCCTTTATCTTCTGAAACTATTGTACAAGTTTGGAAATGGGATTGGGAGATTGAAATGATCAGAGTAAGTTCCGCAGTTTCGTCATCACTTATTCATCATCATTTAGTTTCACTGCGATTCATCTATAGAATGATCCGGGCGTCTAAATGTCGTTTTAAGAAAATGTTTCGTGAGCACTATCTGAAATCACTTAAACACCTTATTCTCAATTAATACTGTTCAAATATTTATGTTCTAGATTATATATATAATTATATAAGTATAGTATTTATTCGTGTATGTTGTAAATAGTTTTGATCATTGTGTGCGCCAAACACTTCTTCTTTGTAACTACCTCACTCGGTTCACTGGTAGAGAATGACTTGTTGCATTAAATTCGCCTTTTGTACTTTATTTATATGTAAATTGTGCAATAAATATTAAAATAAGTAATAAAATGTATAATCACTAACTGAAGTGTTTAGAGTTTTGTTTATCTAAGTATTAATGAATTGTTTTGCCGGGCGTACCTACTCGTGCGTCTGTATATTTACAACGATAAATTTACTCATCTTGTCCATTTATCTACTCAACCGATAAACTCGCTTCAAGTTATATAATTTACATGTTTGTTTAATCAAAATTCATTACTTTCCTCTTAACTTTATAAAACTTAACAACTTATATTGATTGTGACATCAGAAAGAGGTCAATTGACTGATCCAGCTCAACTGGGTTCGGAAAGCTATGCGACATATTCCCGACCCTTGAACAAAGAATAAAATTTTTGATTCATGTGTATTTCTACTGATGATGTAATTATCACAAAATAATTCCATATTCAACTAAACTTCCTTGTAGACATTTTTTAAGAATCAATACCAAACAAGCGTTATCTATGGTGCCCAGTGTCACATTAAAGTAAAAAAAAAAGCGTGTTTTTTAAAAAGTTTTTTTTAATTTTTTTTTTATTTACTACTTTTTAGTCTCGTGATTTTTATAACAAACAAAGAAATGTACATAATTGTTCAGAAAATGTAGTATTAGAATTAAACATATGCATTATATCAAATTCTATCTGTTGAATCTTCTGTCGCACAGCACGTAGTGCGCCTCCTCCGATTGGTCGAAGGAGTCTGGATCTGTCGATATGGACAGATTAAAACGCGGTGATGTTGTTCACAACTTTATTTTTGCTTACACAACACACACCCTATTCCTTGAAGATCCGTTCTTCACCACGGATCCACGATCAGTGTAAAACAAATACAGTAATATGGACAATTTCAAACTATTTTTTTTTTTTTTTTTTTTTCCCACGGGGACGGTAGTGAATCCTCATAGGGGCGGCGCCACCACAGTGGTCGCTATTGACAACCCCCTGTGCTCGGACGACCTCGCACCGGATACCACCCGCAACCGGTCTACGGCGGATGGTTATGTTGGACTCCAGCAGAAGGCCAGCCTACCAACTAAACACTACTACAGCCTTTGGTCGGGCAGAAAGCCTGGGACCCTATCGGCTTGACTAACGCTCCCGCCCTCCAAACGGGGCGGTGCACATTTCAACTGACTCGGGACTTCCATCCCTGCCATTCTGTGGGCAGGGGAGACTGGTCGGGGGTCTTGGCCCCCCTTCAGTGGTCTCATCGCCGACATTAACTAATGCCGGGGCGTTGGGGGGACGGGTCTTAGCTCCGTCCTGGTGGCTTAGCTCGGTTGAGCTGTTTTATTTTT
>JAYEAL010000369.1:0-22224 GCA_036419045.1 Scirpophaga incertulas
TTTATTAAAATGAAAATAAAACTGATTTCGAAACCGCGTTTATCATTCAATAATTTCAAAATTTGTGACGTCACACTAGGGGGGTAGTCTCACAAATGTGACAAGGAGGGGGGAGGGGCAAAAAATCACGAAATTCGTGTGACGTAATTTATGGATGACCCCCAATTCCCAGAGATAAAAACAGAATTGAATTCTACTTTTTGCGTAGAGATTTAGAGAAAATTCTTTATTAATGTTTTTGGGTTGTTGATTGTAAGGATGTGACGTCATCTCAGAATCGCGCGTGTTGCCGCGACGTTACATTTGCTGGGTGGAGTTCCCGTTCCAGGTGTTGTTATCGTCGTCGGCGGCGGAGTCCCCGGGCAGCCGGTGCACGTTGCCGCGCCGGCGCAGGGCGGCCGCGGGGGAGGCCGGGGAGCCGCGGGGGGCGGACGCGGGGGCGGGGGCGGGGGCGGGGGCGGCGCCGCCCGACCACCTTCCCTTCAGCCACGCGTACAGCTGCTGTGACGGGGTGAGAACCATCGCCGAGAACAGTTGCGTGAGGAAAGCTGAATTCATTAACATAATTATTAACTAAATTTTTGACCACATACACACACACACACACTCACACACGCGCACACCCTCACACACTTTCACACACACACATGCACGCCACGCATGCACCTGTTAATCTTAAGTTTCATCTATTTACCTTTACTTTTTAGTTTCTTTTTTGTAATTTTGCCATAGGTTACTGTAGCCTATTATATAGTAATAAAAATTTGTAATCAAGAGCGAGACCCCCTACTACAGGCTTCTTCTGAAGCTTACTGGGAGGATCACAGAAATTTGTATGTAGAATTTTATAAGGCTAATGAAATAAAGAATTTTGAATTTTTGAAAATTGTTAAGGAGATGGAGACTGTTTTGGGGTTTGTTTGAAAGGAGGATGGGAAAGAGACGTAAGTATATTCATTTATTTATAAGACACACAATAGATTCTAAAACGAATTTGGACAGTGTTACTTGTTTGTGCAAGATATACACAGCACACTTAAAAAATGGTACAGAAAAATTGATCTAAGTATTACTTTTCGACTAATTTATATCTATATTTATGTCTAGGGCAACTTTGCCGAGAAGCTGTAACACAGTTTGGCTGATCTTCTTTCTCTTGTTCTGTCTCATTTTTATTTGAGGTCGGCGCAACATGTTATCCTATTCCACCCTCCTCTTTTACTCGCCATTTCGACACTCACTTCTTCACCAAATCAACATTTACACACTCTATCCGTCTTTTCTTCGGTCTTCCCTTCCCTAAACGTCCATACACTTATGAATTTTGTTTATACGCTCATACAAATTAGGCGTATTTACTCAAGTTTACGATTGCAGTGTTTTTAGTATGGAGCGTTTTTGAGCAATCCGCAAACATATTGATGTATCTTTAAAAGCAATGTGGTATACTGTCTATCTAAGAGATATTTAACGATTTAAAATGTGGCGATCTCAAGATGGCGTAAGCACACGCGATTACTTGACACTTCCGATGCGTTCAGGAACTGTGACAATAATGTCTTTACCTTTTGCAACATCTAATTCCCCACTACATAAAATGTCAATGTCAACAAAACGTCACTTCCTCTAGTTACGCCATCTATGATTTCACCCAGGAAACATTCGCCTGACGTTTTAAATGAAACTAGAAAATAATTATATGGCATATAATCTAAAGAATGCTGTGACAGCTTTATAATCTATTGCAATGCTGCAACATGTATATAGGTACATGTTAGATGAGTGTACACTACCGATCAAAAGTATTTGGCCACCTAGTAAAATAATATATTTTGTAAAAGTGTGATGAAATGAAACTACTTCATAAATATTTAAACTGTTTATTAGCATTTTCTTTTTTGACATAACAATAATACATTTTTTAAAGGGGTTCGAGCATTTTGGTCCACTGACCAATAGACTTGAATCGTATATTGATGGATAGGTCTTTTCTAGAGGGGAAAAAGTTATTATGGAGTCACATTTCAAATTGTTGTCCGATTAGAGATATCGGCTTATAAATATGCGTTTTCGGTATATCGAATACCGAAATTATGTTTATACTATATTTTGTTGTGATTACTAAGTTAAAATGAATTATGTGAACTCATGTACATCAGCAAAAACTGCCTAATAATATTTATATAGCTAGGTATGTCCCTGGATTTTGATATGAATAGTTACTTAGGTAAAAAAGTATATATTGTTACGCCGGTGGCTTAGTAAAACTTCAAAAATGATTTTCTGTGACTTAGAAACGTTTTCAGCAGGCTGAAACGTCGTTTCAGGCCGTTTCAGAAGTAGCTCTTTCACATACAAAAAAAATCTAAATTACACCCAAATTACAGTAGTTTTCAGGCACCTGAAACATGTTTTCAGTACGTTTCAGGCTACCCTCTATCCAACGCCGCAATAACCTGAAAACCCGTTTTCAGGCGTTTTCAGGACCCCTTATGAGCCATTAAGCCTACTTCAGTAAAAGGACATAAATTTCAATAGGAGTGAAAGAGACAGCAATAGTAGAAAGAGACAGATATACTTGGAACATTCGAGAAGTATTAGAATGAGAAAACATCATTAGAAAGAGATAGACAAACTCAGAATATTCGAGAAAGATAGTACGGGAATATTCGAGTATTGTGTGACAAGGATAGCACAAGGAAGAGACAGTTATACTCGAAACGTCTCGAACGCGCGACGTCATTCCTACGCGCTTATGTATTGGACTACACATTCGAGTGTGTCCGCGAATGTTCTGGCAAGAAAGCTTAATAAAAGTTCAGTGTTTTGGTAGACCGCCGTTTGATTTACTGACCCCAGCTCGTAACAATATTTAGGTTTACGAGTAGTTATTATTACCAAGCAAGTATATTAATACTAGAGTAGGTAGATGCAAAACAGAGTTCCCCCCTCTCCCTCACTCTGGCAGCAGCGGCCGGCGTACGCGACGCCATTTTAGACGTTTATGTGTATGCCTTCGAGATCTACGTGCTGTTTCGTCTCCCGTTTACCATTTTGACCCCTGCATTCCTTTGAACTCTGTTTTCTGCATCTTACTTTGACCCTGGCTTGAACTATTACTACCGAAGTGCTTTACGATTGTACTGTTTAATATTTTATCTACTATCATGCTATTAATCCTCTATAAAAGAACCTATAACAATTAGCTTATTGCCAACATTAAAACACTCAATGATATTATGATCATTATATCATCCAAACGCGTCATATTATGAATTTAAAAAAAAAAAACAATATTTTCAGGCAATGACATTTTCACCACCAGATCGCAAAAAAATTGAAAAAGGAACAATAAATTGTAGACTAATTCATAATTTCGGATTAATTAAGGTTTGTTTATTTTACATGCTTCGCAATTAGACTTCTTGAATTTACATAGTTCTTGCAACACAGTACAACACCCTATAGTATGAGAATCTTTTATAGAGGATTCACATCATGATTATAGATAGTCTTGTATGCAACTGTTATAATTAGGTATTAAAACACTCATGTGATACTATTATCACACGAGGCGTAACCGAGAACCCACATTCGTGATTTAATACCCCTGAATATACAACAGTTGCATAAATAACTATAACGAACGCGTACTCCGATCGGACAACAAATTAGGATTAGGACCAATTCGTATTCTATAAAAATATACCTTTGTAACGATATATGATTTATATCTATTGGGTCCTAAACCAGAGTCCATACATTTGTGCCCATTGTCCTTTTGGACTCATCACAATGAAACCTAATAAATGTTTATTTTTTAATGTATTGTTTATAACTAGAGACCGGATAATCGGATGCATATTTACCTAAAGTTAGTTTAAGACAAAGTATGGAAACGACTTTTTATTGTTTTGTTAAATAAAATTTTTCACCATTTCTGTTTTTTATTCAATTATTTAATTGATTATTGTTTTAGTCAAACTAGCTCACTACCTTCGTATAACACTCTTCATGTAATAAATCGTACATTCATAAATCGCACGGGGAACTGAAACTAAACTTCATGTCAATACGTCTGCATAGTTGTATAAATGAACCCGTAGTCTCGGTCTTTTGAAAATAAATACCACGTGCTAATTTAGTAATTTTCAAACAATATCACTAAGTTAAATTTACAGTCCCGTATTTTCCCGGGATTTTTATTTGACACAATGTATTTTAAAAAGCCGCTTCCATAATTTGTGAGCCAAAAATTAACTTTAGGTAAATATGCATCCGATTATCCGATCTCTATTTATAACTTACTAGCTTTCTGCCCACGGCTTCGCCTGCGTGGATTTCGGGATTGGGTCTATAGAGGGTTAAGGGTCATAGCTTTTGCCCACGGCTACATATGCGCGGAAGTCGGTTTATGGCGCGAAGCTTTTATCGCGCTTCCCGTGGGACTATCCGTTTTTAAAAATACCGCAAACCTTGCTCAAGAATCACTCTATCTATTGATGAAAACCGCATGAAAATCTGTGCAGTAGTTTCTGAGCGAAGCCTTTATTGCGCATCCTGTGGGATCTGTAGATTTTTCCGGGATAAAAAGTAGCCCATGTTACTCGGGGATAATGTAGCTTTCCAAAAGTAAAAGAATTTTTGAAATCGGTCCAGTAGTTTCGGAGCCTATTCATTACAAACAAACAAACAAACAAATCTTTCCTCTTTATAATATTAGTATAGATACAAAATGCAGGCGGCCAAATATTTTTGAGCAGTAGTGTATGTTGATAGCAACGAGGTTCGCAATGAATGTGACTCGTGGGAGCGAGTAGAGGGAGAGCGAGAGAGCAAGAGAGCGCACAGACCGAACATGGCGGAGAGCGCGGAGGGCGGCGCCAGCGCGGCCGGCGCGCGCGGCAGCACCAGCAGCGCCGCCGACGGCGCCAGCTGCAGCGCGCGCAGCGACCCGCCCGCCCCATCCGGCCCGCCCGCCCCGCCCGCCCCGCCCAGCTCGCGCCGCGGGAACGCCGTCCACAGCGAGAACGAGCCCGCCGCCATCTGCGCACGCACCGCACCACCCTCATTGCTCGCCCTCGGCCGACGAGAGGCTGACGCCCTCGTGCCCTTATGTCTCCAGACCGATCGAGGCTCGACCGATGTGAGACGTCCGATCAGTCATTGTCATAGCTTTGTTTTCCCCTCAGGAGAGGAGACGGTTAGACCTTCATGGCCACCATCGCAACTAAGTGTCACGGTGGTTATGTTTCCAGACCGATCGAGGCTCGACCGATGTGAGACGTCCGATCAGTCATTGTCATAGCTTTTGTTTTCCCTTAGGAGAGGAGAGGCTGACACCCCATGGCTACCACTGCAACCGAGTGTCACGGTGCTTAACTCTATAGACCGATCGAGGCAGCTCAACCGATGTGAGACGTCCATTTAGCCATTATCACAGTTTTTGTTTTTAATACATACCATCATAAATATTTAACCTTCTATCATCAACCACGTCAGCAGTCGGTTAGATATCAAAAAAAAAATAACCTAGTTTTCTCGCAAATCTTTGACTAATAAGCCGTATAAAAGAGAATTTGTCAAGTATAATTACAATTGTTAGGGAAAATATAAACAACGTGCTGGGCTCTGTTATCGTTGTTTGTTAAATGTCAAATCAAATCGTTACCGCGTTTTCACTAGGCTTTCGGAAAGCCCTAGGTCGACCATAGGATTTTTTTTTTTATACCACGCTGGTGGCAAACAGGCTTACGGCCCGCCTAATGGTGAGCGGTTACCGTAGCCTATGGACACTTGCAACACCAGGGGTGTCACTCGCGCGTTGCCGAACCTTCAAAAACCTATTTACTTCCCTTTTAAAGAACCCATACTGTAGCCCTCTGGGAAAACCTCGGCAGGGAGCTCATTCCACAAACGAAGTGTACGCGGGAGGAAATTCCTCAGGAACCGCACTGTACGGGACCATTTAGGCTCCAGTGTGTGGGCATGAACTCCCTGTCGATGGCGAGCGGTGCGATGATAGAAAGAGACCGTGGGCATTATATCGAATAACTCTTCAGAACACAACCCATTATACAGGCGGTGTAACACACATAAGGAGGCTGTGCCTCTCCTAAGAACTTAGAGGCTCGATACCGCCTGTGAGTACGGGATCGTCGACGAGCCTAGGCGCTCCCGCCCAGAGATGGCAGCAGTACTCCATATGGGGCCGGACTTGCGACTTATACAGTACTAGTCTTTGCCCCGGTGTGAAGTACTGCTTCGCCCTATTGAGCACACCGAGTTTTTTTTGATGCCAGCTTGACCTTGGCTTTCAGCTGACTTCGGAACAGAACGTAGCTGGAGATGTCAACACCAAGGATCCCAATACACTTTCGGATGGAAAGGGGTGTGTCCTGGAATTGAGGGGCTACAGTGAATGGAGTTTTCTTAGCGGTGAAACTTGAGTCTTGGAGGGGTTAAATCGGACTAAATTGTCCCGGCCCCAATCGGAGACTCTACTCGTCGATAGAGTTCTCTTGATTTCAGACACAAGTTGCTCGCGACTTTCTTCCACAGCGGAACGAGGGATGTTTGCACGGCCCGTGTAAGACGCATCTCCGGTACTGTCATCCGCATAACAATGTATGCCATCGATGGACAACATGTCTTTGATATGCAGCAGGAACAGTGTCGGAGATAGAACGGAGCCTTGCGGGACGCCAGCATTTATGTCCATGTATTCAGAGCAGCTACCGTCGACCACGACTCTAATGCTTCTGCTGGACAAAAAGCTGGCTACCCATTTGCACATACCCTCGGGCAGGTCATACGAGGGTAACTTCGACAGAAGAGCTCGGTGCCAGACCCGATCGAACGCCTTAGCTATATCTAGGCTAACTGTTAATGCCTTACCTTGACTCTCAACGGCTGATGCCCAACGGTGTGTGAGATACACTAGGAGGTCACCAGTCGAGCGACCGTGGCGAAAGCCGTATTGCCGGTCGCTGATCAAGTCGTGATCTTCTAAGTATCTAAGGAGCTGTGTGTTTATCACACGCTCTATCACCTTAGAGAGAAAGGAGGTTATAGCTATAGGCCTGTAATTCGATGGGTCCGACCTATCGCCCCTTTTTGGGCAATGGTGCACATTGGCAGTCTTCCACGAAGATGGCACTTGACTAGTGTGGTAAGAAAGCGCGAGAAGTCGCGTTATCACAGGGCACAACTCAGGGGCACACTGTTTGAGCACCACTGCTGGTATAATATTAATTATTCACACAGTTGTTCTCTTATGACGAAATTATGACGTCACGATTGCAGTGTACTTTGTATGGCCACAAAAATACGCTGTATCTTCAAAAGTAATAATCGCAGATACGTCTACAATATTACTCATCTAAAAGAGAACTGTTATTATGTATAGAATAAAAAATATATCATCTACCCAAACGATATTCGATCGTTTACAATCGTCGCTGGAATAAAAGCATTTAAAACGAGTGGCAAATAAAAACTGCAGCTCACATTCAGGTGGTCAGTGATGTACCGATGCAGGTCGGCCACAGTGTCGTCCGCGTCGAAGTGCGCCGTGTGCGACGCCCCGTCCGGCAGCTTGAACTGCACGCGCGCCCGCCCGGCGCCGGCCCCGGCCCCGGCCCCGGCCGCTGCAACCAGAACGCTAACGCTGAGCTTGCAGCACCCTACTGCTGCCACTGACACTGGCCGGCTGCCGCTCGCTGCTCGCTGCTCGCTGCCCGCCGAGCAGGCGAGACGCGGGGCCCCGGCCTAGGAAGGCCGGTCCCTGCTATACAAAGATCGCCGTCAGTCGACAATCCTCCTCTTCAGGAGGGAGGCGAGAGGAGCCCGCACAACGCAGACCAACGCCGAAGAGGTCGTGGAAGTATTCTCACAAGTTCTCCCTTGACCTTGTCAGGCCGCGATGCAGCTCTCCTTGGCGTGTCCCCCCCTGATCTGATGAGGGGGAGGACCCGCCGACGATCGAAGCTTTCGTGGCAAGGCGTCAGTGAGGGGCATTGTTAGATTTTTAGTCGGTAGGCCGCGCGCTTGGCTGGCACTCGGCCCCCAAGCGCGCGGAGAGTCCGACATAACCCCGCGATTTTCCCGAACTGCGAGGTATGCGTAATGCATTTTACTAACATAAAAAAAAGGGCGGGACCGCGGCAGCAGCACGCAGCACGACTACTGCTGCCACTTACTGGTCGGCTGCTGCTCGCTGCCCGCCGAGCAGGGCGGGACGCAGGCACCGCGGCAGCAGCACGCAGCACGACTACTGCTGCCACTTACTGGTCGGCTGCTGCTCGCTGCCCGCCGAGCAGGGCGGGACGCAGGCACCGCGGCAGCAGCACGCAGCACGACTACTGCTGCCACTTCTTACTGGTCGGCTGCTGCTCGCTGCCCGCCGAGCAGGGCGGGACGCAGGCACCGCGGCAGCAGCACGCAGCACGACTACTGCTGCCACTTACTGGTCGGCTGCTGCTCGCTGCCCGCCGAGCAGGGCGGGACGCAGGCACCGCGGCAGCAGCACGCAGCACGACTACTGCTGCCACTTACTGGTCGGCTGCTGCTCGCTGCCCGCCGAGCAGGGCGGGACGCAGGCACCGCGGCAGCAGCACGCAGCACGACTACTGCTGCCACTTACTGGTCGGCTGCTGCTCGCTGCCCGCCGAGCAGGGCGGGACGCAGGCACCGCGGCAGCAGCACGCAGCACGACTACTGCTGCCACTTACTGGTCGGCTGCTGCTCGCTGCCCCGAGCAGGGCGGGACGCAGGCACCGCGGCAGCAGCACGCAGCACTACTGCTGCCACTTACTGGTCGGCTGCTGCTCGCTGCCCGCCGAGCAGGGCGGGACGCAGGCACCGCGGCAGCAGCACGCAGCACGACTACTGCTGCCACTTACTGGTCGGCTGCTGCTCGCTGCCCGCCGAGCAGGGCGGGACGCAGGCACCGCGGCAGCAGCACGCAGCACTACTGCTGCCACTTACTGGTCGGCTGCTGCTCGCTGCCCGCCGAGCAGGGCGGGACGCAGGCACCGCGGCAGCAGCACGCAGCACTACTGCTGCCACTTACTGGTCGGCTGCTGCTCGCTGCCCGCCGAGCAGGGCGGGACGCAGGCACCGCGGCAGCAGCACGCAGCAACTACTGCTGCCACTTACTGGTCGGCTGCTGCTCGCTGCCCGCCGAGCAGGGCGGGACGCAGGCACCGCGGCAGCAGCACGCAGCACTACTGCTGCCACTTACTGGTCGGCTGCTGCTCGCTGCCCGCCGAGCAGGGCGGGACGCAGGCACCGCGGCAGCAGCACGCAGCACTACTGCTGCCACTTACTGGTCGGCTGCTGCTCGCTGCCCGCCGAGCAGGGCGGGACGCAGGCACCGCGGCAGCAGCACGCAGCACTACTGCTGCCACTTACTGGTCGGCTGCTGCTCGCTGCCCTCCGAGCAGGGCGGCGCGGTGTGGGCGGGCAGGTCCCTGGCGCGTCTCTCGGCGCGGTCCTGTGCGATCTGCTCTAAAATCCTCTGTCGCGCCAGATTGTTCTCCAACTTTTCTCTCTTGCGTTCCTCCTGAAAAGAGCAAATAGCATAGAACGATGTTATGGATGAACTTATTACTCATTGTTTTTGATCAACAATCAGCCTGCCAGAGGTGATACCTCTAACTCACAGAAGATATCCCTACCTCACAAAAGATCTTCAGCAACCATTACACATTGAATGTTAATTGTGTTATGCCCTTCGATCATATATTTCTGTAGATACACAGTTACCGTCTAAAAAGTGGCACCGGCGAAACAAGGCACAAACAGTAAATGTGCCTTGTTTCGCTCTCATTCATTCGGTGGCCGCGCGCGATTGATAACGTCAGCGATGCCGAAATGCGTAGTTTATACTTGTAAAAATGACACACGTCAAGTGCAAAGGAAGGATGGAATGTCATACTTCCAATAAGTATATCTTTATCTTATTTTATTAGCGCATTTTTAATGAGTAAAACACTTTTATTCTTATTATGTATTACTAAAAGAGAAGTAATTACATTGGTCAGCAATTATAAAATTTGGCGAGCCACCCAAAAGCAGCATTTAAATAATTTGATCAGCATACAAAGTTTTTGTTTGCAATAAAAAAAAAACAGGCAGCAATTCTTGTTCCGCAACTAATTTGATAATGGTCAAAAATTAAATCATACATAGGCAGCCAACAATAACATGAGTCTGCATAATAAACATTCAGTCCGCAAAATAACTACTTGAGCGGCAAGATTTCATGATTGAGCGGCAGAAAAACATGTCTATAAGCAGTATATTTGATTGGTATGTTAGGTTAGGTTAGGTTTTTTTTTTTTTTTTTTTATAATAAAGTTTACACCTGCAGACTCTTTGGTCCGCACTTTTTTTTTTTTTTTTTTTTTTTTTTTTTTTTTTTTTTTTTTTTTTTTTTTTGTTAGGGTAGGTTTAGGCATGACAGTATCGGTCGAGAGCTCCCGGGGTACACACGTGTCCATACTCCTCCGATACGCCTGAAATTGCAAATAGCAATTTCAGTTTTTCGCTGTTTGTTTCGCTCTCGCAAGCGTGAGAGTGTTGGTTGTTTGCAGCAAAAATCGGTCGATTTTTGCTGCATCCGTCATTGTTAGTTACTTATTTCTAGGTTTAGTCTTTGTATTTTTAATTTTCGTTTTTGGTCATTTTAGCGCCACTGACGAAATTTCCTGCGCAATTTTTTGCTAGGTAGGTTTTTGTTAATAACTTTTTGTAGTTTTAATTTATCTTGTTGTTTCTTTTTACATAAAATAGGCCCCTATCTGTACCTATCTATCTCCTATATATATAAAGCTCGATTACCACTCACTCACTGACTCACTGACTGATCAGGGTTGTTTTTAGGGTGTTTAGAGGGTGTTTTGAGTGTTTTGATGTTGGGGTGGAATTTTTTAGATTTTTTAGTTCATAGAATGGGATAAAGGGATTTTTGCCAAACCAACATGGCGGCCCGCGCGAAATGTCAACTTTTTCAAATCGGCTCCGTTTTTAATGGCGTTTGGTGGGGGTATTCACTACTGTAGCGGGGATGCGGTGCGGCTGTCAAACTGGGAAAAAACAAAATGGCGCCGCCGCCATCTTGGACTGAAAAACCCGTTTCGACCCGTGTTTGCGACCGTCGACCGGCGCGGTTTTTGATTTTTTCCGGGATTTTCTTTTTTCCTGCGGTCGGGACTGTCCTCGACTCTCGAGAAACTTGCGGCGCGCGGCGAAAAACAATATGGCGGCGGCGCCGGCGGCCATCTTGGATCGCCAATTTTGACGCGATTTTCGGACCGGATTTTCGCCAAGATGGCGGCCTCTGACCGGGGTTAAATGTTCCGGGCGGGGGTGGAGCTCGGTGAGCAGTGTTGCCAGGTGGGAGAAAATTTCTACCGTTTTTGGTAGTTTTTCCCCTAGGGGCCCTGAAAGGCGTAAATCGAAATAACGACTTTTGGATTTTTTCCGTACCATGGGCCTATAGGCCGGCGGGGCCTCTATGACTTTCTGGTATTTTCATTTTTCTCCACTGGCAACACTGGCCTCCACGGAGGTTGGAAACTTTTCGCAGACCGAATTTGACCCGAATTGATCTCCCAGATCGGGGTGAGCTGCAGACGCGGGACAAACGTCATCCCACCCCGTATACGGTGCAGATATTGGGAAAAATCCGAAACTCGGACATTTCAAGATGGCGGCGCCGCCGGCGGCCATTTTGTAAAAAGTTGCAATTTCGAAAAAATTAAATCGCGGTTTTCGCGGGGTTGCCGGCGTTTTTCGACTGACAACCCCGGGTGACCTTTTGTAGTGCTCGGTAGGGAGAATCGATCGGTGGGGTAATTTACCCCCATTTTGGGGTAATTTCCCAGATTTTGGGGAGAACGTAAATCGCGTGTTTTTTCGATTTTTTTCACATGGCCGGGTCCACCGGGCCTCGCTGATCATTTTTACCACCATTTTGGGCCAGATATATGGCAACACTGGGCGCTGTGGCAGTTTTCGGTTTCGGCGACTTTGCGAATTTTTTGACGCGAGCCGATGACAGTTGCGCGCCTGCAGTTATGCTCGACCGATGTGGAGTTTAATCTACTACACCGGAAAATATTGACATTTGACATTTTCAAGATGGCGGCGGCGCTGGCGGCCATTTTGTAATGGTTAATAACCTCTTTTTGGTTTATTCTCGCGGTTTACAATCCCAATACGGTGATATGGGTATCGAATGAAATGATTTTTTCAGCACTATCGAAGCCAATTGGTGGCAACGTTAAAAAACCAATATGGCCGCCGGTTCAAAAAGGCCAAGTATCCTTTGTACTGTAATCCCTACAATATGGGTATCAAATGAAAGGGTTTTGCAAGTCTAATACAGCCACGTAAGAGATATTAAAAAAAAATCAAAATGGCCGCCGCTCTCAAAATGGCGGACCGCTTTTGTTTTCCAACCCATGCTTCATGGATATCAAATGAAAGGGTTTTGAGTGTCTAATACAGCCACGATAGAGACATTGAAAAAAAGTCAAAATGGCCGCCGCTCTCAAAATGCCGGACCGCTTTTGTTTTCCAACCCATGCTTCATGGGTATCAAATGAAAGGCCTTGACGAGTAGAACACGACGCCATAAGTGACGTTTCGAAAATTTCAATATGGCCGCACATCCAACATGGCGACTGACATTTTTTTGCGATTTTCACTATATGGGTATCAAATGGAAGGGTTTTTAAGAGTAGAACGGAACCAAATGTGTGTTATAGTAAAATGACAATTTCTTTTTTTTTTTTTACTCACCTCGATATGCTTTTGTGCCGCTTTGCAACTGTACAAGATTTTATTTGAAAAACGCAATAGTGAGCTGCGCCACTGCGAGGTGCGCGCACCTCGCGGCACTCACGCGACCACCAGCGCCGTGAGTTTTTCAGTGTGTTTACAACTGCACGCGGTGTTTCAGTTTGTTTTGACTTAAATGGAGACAAATTTTCACCAATTTTTGACTGACCGCCAATTTTTTTTATCAGTTGTGGGATAGACCATACCACCGCGAGGTGCGCGCACCTCGCGGCACTCACGCGACCACACTCGCGGTGAGCTTCTTAGTGTATTTTAAACTGCACACGCATTTTCAGTTTGTTTTGACTTAAATGGAGACAATTTTTCACCAATTTTCGACCGACCGCCAATTTTTTCTTTCAGTAGTGTGTTAGACCACACCACCGCGAGGTGCGTGCACCTCGCGGCACTCACGCGACCACCCTCACCGTGAGCTTCTTAGTGTATTTACGACCGCACAAACTTTCTATTTTCTTCTGACACAAATGGAGACAATTTTTTATCAATTTTCGACCGACCGCCAATTTTTTTTTTCAGAGGGGGATAGATCACCTCGCGGCACACACGCGACCACAAAATCCATAACTCCTTTAGTGTATTTTCAAACGTAGACAATTTTGTATACAAGTTACTTCTTTTTGACAAAAAAGACGGCGCGAAATGTCAACTTTTTCAAATCGACTCCGTTTTTAATAGCGTTTGGTGAGGGTGTTCACTACTGTAGCGGGGATGCGGTGCCGCTGTCAAACTGCGAAAAAACAAAATGGCGCCGCCGCCATCTTGGACTGAAAAACCCGTTTCGACCCGTGTTTGCGACCGTCGACCGGCGCGGTTTTTGATTTTTTCCGGGATTTTCTTCTTTCATGCGGTCGGGACTGTCCTCGACTCTCGAGAAACTTGCGGCGCGCGGCGAAAAACAATATGGCGGCGGCGCCGGCGGCCATCTTGGATCGCCAATTTTGACGCGATTTTCGGACCGGATTTTCGCCAAGATGGCGGCCTCTGACCGGGGTTAAATGTTCCGGGCGGGGGTGGAGCTCGGTGAGCAGTGTTGCCAGGTGGGAGAAAATTTCTACCGTTTTTGGTAGTTTTTCCCCTAGGGGCCCTGAAAGGCGTAAATCGAAATAACGACTTTTGGATTTTTTCCGTACCATGGGCCTATAGGCCGGCGGGGCCTCTATGACTTTCTGATATTTTCATTTTTCTCCACTGGCAACACTGGCCTCCACGGAGGTTGGAAACTTTTCGCAGACCGAATTTGACCCGAATTGATCTCCCAGATCGGGGTGAGCTGGAGTCGCGGGACAAACGTCATCCCACCCCGTATACGGTGCAGATATTGGGAAAAATCCGAAACTCCCACATTTCAAGATGGCGGCGCCGCCGGCGGCCATTTTGTAAAAAGTTGCAATTTGGAAAAAATTAAATCGCGGTTTTCGCGGGGTTGCCGGCTTTTTTCGACTGACAACCCCGGGTGACCTTTTGTAGTGCTCGGTGGGGAGAATTGATCGGTGGGGTAATTTACCCCGATTTTGGGGTAATTTCCCAGATTTTGGGGAGAACGTAAATCGCGTTTTTTTCGATTTTTTTTCACATGGCCGGGTCGACCGGGCCTCGCTGATCATTTTTACCACCATTTTGGGCCAGATATATGGCAACACTGGGCGCTATGGCAGATTTCGGCTTCGGCGACTTTGCGAATTTTTTGACGCGAACCGATGACAGTTGCGCGCCTGCAGCTACCGCCAATCGGTGAGCGGTTTATCCTACTACACTGGAAAAATTTGACATTTGACATTTTCAAGATGGCGGCGGCGCTGGCGGCCATTTTGTAATGGTTAATATACTCTTTTTGCTGTATTCTCGCGGTTTTCAATCCCGATACGGTGATATGGGTATCGAATGAAAGGATTTTTTCAGCGCTATCGACGCCTATTTGTAACAACGTAAAAAAAACCAATATGGCCGCCGGTCCAAAAAGGCCGAGTATCATTTGTATTGTAATCCCTACAATATGGGTATCAAATGAAAGGGTTTTGCAAGTCTAATACAGCCGCGTTAGAGACAATGAAAAAAGTTCAAAATGGCCGCCGCTCTCAAAATGGCGGACCGCTTTCGTTATCCAACCCATGCTTCATGGGTATCAAATGAAAGGGTTTTAAGCGTCTAATACAGCCACGATAGAGAAATTGAAAAAAAGTCAAAATGGCCGTCGCTCTCAAAATGGCGGACCGCATTTATTTTCCAACCCAGGCTATATGGGTATCAAATGAAAGGTTTTTGAGTGTCTAATACAGCCACGTTACAGACATTGAAAAAAATTCAAAATGACCGCCGCTCTCAAAATGGCGGACCGCTTTTGTTTTCCAACCCAGGCTTCATGGGTATCAAATGAAAGGTCTTGACGAGTAGAACACAACACCGTGAGTGACATGGCGACTGACATTTTTTTGCGATTTCCGCTATATGGGTATCAAATAAAAGGATTTTAAGAGTAGAACGGACCCAAATGTGTGGTATAGTAAATTGACAATTTCTTTTTTTTTTTTTACTTACCTCGATATGCTTTTGTGCCGCTTTGCAACTGTACAAGATTTTATTTGAAAAACGCATTGTGAGCAACGCCACCGCGAGGTGCGTGCACCTCGCGGCAGTCACGCGACCGCCAGCGCCATGAGTTTTTCAGTGTGTTTACAACTGCACGCGGTGTTTCAGTTTGTTTTGACTTAAATGGAGACAATTTTTCACCAATTTTCGACCGACCGCCAATTTTTATTTTTCAGTAGTGGGATAGACCACCCCACCGCGAGGTGCGTGCACCTCGCGGCACTCACGCGACCACACTCACCGTGAGCTTCTTAGTGATTTTACAACCGTACACGGTTTTGTAGTTTCTTTTGACACAAATGGAGACAATTTTTTATCAATTTTCGACCGACCGCCAATTTTTTTTTTCAGTAGTGGGACAGACCACACCACCGCGAGGTGCGCGCACCTCGCGGCCCTCACGCGACTTCAATCGACGTGAGCTTCTTAGTGTATTTTAACCTGCACATGCTTTTTCAGTTTGTTTTGACTTAAATGGAGACAATTTTTCACCAATTTTCGACGACCGCCATTTTTTTTTTCAGTAGTGGGATAGACCACACAACCGCGAGGTGCGCGCACCTCGCGGCACTCACGCGACTGCAATCTGACGTGAGCTTCTTAGTGTATTTTAACCTGCACATGCTTTTTCAGTTTGTTATGACTTAAATGGAGACAATTTTACACCAATTTTCGACGACCCGCCAATTTTTTTTTTCAGCAGTGATAGACCACACCACCGCGAGGTGCGCGCACCTCACGGCACTCAAGCGACCACGACGCCATTACTTCCTTGTGTATTTTCAAACGTAGACAATTTTGTATACAAGTTACTTTTTTTTGACAAAAAAGAAAACTTTTTTCACCAATTTTCGACAGACCACAATTTTTGTCAAAACACAGCCGGGATGGACCACCCAACGCGGGGTGCTTGCACCCCGCGGCAAGCAAGCGACGTCTAGTCTATTATATATAAAGCTCGATTACCACTGACTGACTGACTGACTGATGATCAGGGTTGTGTTTTTAGGGTGTTTAGAGGGTGTTTTCGAGTGTTTTTGATGTTAGGGGTGGAATTTTTTAGATTTTTTAGTTCACAGAATGGGATAAAGGGATTTTTGCCAAACCAACATGGCGGCCCGCGCGAAATGTCAACTTTTCCAAATCGCCTTTGTTTTTAAACGGCGTTTGGTGGGGGTGTTCCTCGCTGTGACTGGCATGCAATGCGGCTGTCAAACTGAGAAAAAACAAAATGGCGCCGCCGCCATCTTGGACTGAAAAACCCGTTTCGACCCGTGTTTGCGACCGTCGACGGGCGGGCGTTTTGTTTTTTCCGGGATTTTCTTTTTTTCTATTGTCGGACTGTCCTCGACTTTGAGAAATTTGCGGCGCGCGGCGAAAAACAATATGGCGGCGGCGCCGGCGGCCATCTTGGATCGCCGATTTTGACGCGATTTTCGGACCGGATTTCCGCCAAGATGGCGGCCTCCCGACCGGGGTGACATGTTCCGGGCGGGGGTGGAGCTCGGCGAGCAGTGTTGCCAGGTGGGAGAAATTTTCTACCGTTTTTGGTAGTTTTTCCCCTAGGGGCCCCGAAAGGCGAAAATCGAAATAACGACTTTTGGATTTTTTCCGTACCATGGGCTATAGGCCGGCGGGGCCTCTATGACTTTCTGGTATTTTCATTTTTCTACACTGGCAACACTGGCCTCCACGGAGGTTGGAAACTTTTCGCAGACCGAATTTGACCCGAATTGATTCTCCCAGATCGGGGTGAGCTGGAGTCGCGGACAAATGTCATCCCACCCGTATACGGTGCAGATATTGGGGAAAATCCGAAACTAGGACATTTCAAGATGGCGGCGGCGCCGGCGGCCATTTGTAAAAAGTTGCAATTTGGAAAAATTAAATCGCGGTTTTCGCGCGGTTGCCGGCGTTTTTTCGACTGACAACCCCGGGTGACCTTTTGTAGTGCTCGGTGGGCCGCATCGAACGGTGGGGTAATTTACCCCGATTTTGGGGTATTTTCCCGATTTTGGGGAGAACGTAAATCGCGTGTTTTTCGATTTTTTTCACATGGCCGGGTCGGTCGGGCCTCGCTGATCACTTTTACCACCATTTTGGGCCAGATATATGGCAACACTGGGCGCTGTGGCAGATTTCGGCTTCGGCGACTTTGCGAATTTTTTGACGCGAACGATGACAGTTGCGCGCCTGCAGTTATGCTCGACCGATGTGGAGTTTAGTCTACTACACCGGAAAATATTGACGTTTGACATTTTCAAGATGGCGGCGGCGCTGGCGCCATTTTGTAATGGTAATATTTTTTTGCTATATTCTCGCGGTTTTCATTCCCGTTACGATGATATGGGTATCGAATGAAAGGATTTTTTCAGCTCTATCGAAGCCTATTAGTGGCAACCTTAAAAAACCAATATGGCCGCGGCTCCCAAAAGGCCAAGTATCATTTGTATTGTAATCCCTACAATATGGGTATCAAATGAAAGGGTTTTGCAAGTCTAATACAGCCGCGTTAGATACGTTGATGAAAATTCAAAATGGCCCCGTTCTCAAAATGGCGGACCGCTTTTGTTTTCCAACCCATGCTTCATGGGTATCATGAAAAAGGGTTTTAAGTGCCTAATACAGTCATTTTGAGACAATGGAAAAAAATTCAAAATGGCCGCGCTGCTCTCAAAATGGCGGACCGTTTTTGTTTTGCTAACCCAGGTTTCATGGGTATCAATGAAAGGGTCTTGAAAAGTAGAACACCACGCTTTAAGTGACGTTTCGAAAATTTCAATATGGCCGCCGATCCAACATGGCGACTGACATTTTTTTTGCGCTTTTCACTAATATGGGTATCAAATGAAGGACTTTTAACGAGTAGAACGGATCCAAATGTGTGTTATAGTAAAATGACAATTTCTTTTTTTTTTTTTTTTTACTTACCTCGATATGCTTTTGTGCCGCTTTGCAACTGTACAAAATTTTATTTGATAAACGCAATAGTGAGCCGCGCCACTCACGCGACCACAATTACAGTGAGCTTCTTAGTGTGTTTACAAACGTCACACAGTTTTTTAGTTTCTTGCGATTAAATGGTGACAATTTTTCACCTATTTTAGACCGATAGCCAAATTTTCATTTTACAATACCGGGATAGACCACTCCACCGCGAGGTACGCGCACCTCGCGGCACTCATGCGACCACACTTACCGTTAACTTTTTAGTGTGGCTTACAACCGCACGCAGTTTTTCAGTTTCATATGACATACATGGATACAATTTTAAACCAATTTTCAACCGACCGCCAATTTTTATTTTTTCAGCAGTGGATAGACCACACACCGCGAGGTGCGTGCACCTCGCGGCCACTCACGCGACTACAATCGACGTGAGCTTTCTTAGTGTATTTTAGACTGCACACGGCTTTTTCAGTTTGTTTTGACTTAAATGGAGAACAATTAACACAAATTTTTCGACCGACCGGCAATTTTTATTTTTCAGTAGTGGGATAGATCAACCCCTGCGAGGTGCGCGCACCTCGCGGCACTCACGCGCGACCAACACTTGCCAGTGAGCTTCTTAGTGTATTTTTAAATGCACACGCTTTTTCAGTTTGTTTTGACTTAAATGGACACAATTTTTACACAATTTTTCGACCGACCGGCAATTTTTATTTTTCAGTAGTGGGATAGATCACACCACGCGAGGTGCGCGCACCTCGCGGCACTCACTGCGACCACACTTGCAGTGAGCTTCTTAGTGTATATTAAATTGCACACGCTTTTTCAGTTTGTTTTGACTTAAAATGGGACAATTTTACACAATTTTTCGACCGACCGGCAATTTTTTATTTTTCAGTAGTGGATAGATCACACCACCCCGCGAGGTGCGCGCACCTCGCGGCACTCACGTGACTACAATCGACGTGAGCTTCTTAGTGTATTTTAACCTGCACGCGGTTTTTCAGTTCGTTTTGACTTAAATGGAGACATTTTTACCAATTTTCTACCGACCGCCAATTTTTTTAACAAAGTGGGATAAACCACCCCCACCGCGAGGTGCGCGCACCTCGCGGCACTCACGCGACAGCACTTGCAGTGAGCTTCTAGTGTGTTTACATCTGCACAGAGTTTTTTAGTTTTTTTTGCGACATAACTGGATACAATTTTTGACTTTTATTATTGACCAACGGCAATTTTTTTTTTGAAAGTGTGGCAGACCACAGCACCGCGAGGTGCGTGCACCTCGCGGCACTCACGCGACTACAATCGACGTGAGCTTCTTAGTGTATTTTAAAACTGCCCACGCTTTTTCAGTTTGTTTTGACTTAAATGGAGACAATTTTACACAATTTTTCGACCCGACCGGCAATTTTTATTTTTTCAGTAGTGGGATAGACCCACACCACCGCGAGGTGCGCGCACTCGCGGCACTCACGCGATCACAAACGCTGTGAGCTTTTTAGTATATTTACGACGTACAGGTTTTGTAGTTTCTTTTGATACAAATGAGACAATTTTCACCAATTTTTGGCCGACGGCCCAAATGAAGGATTTTAAAGAGTAGAACCGATCCAAATGTGATTTATAGTAAAATGACAATTTCTTTTTTTTTTTTTTTTTACTTACCTCGATATGCTTTTGTACCGCATTGCAACTGTAAAAGATTTTATTTGATAAACGCAATAGTGAGCCGCGCACGGCGAGGTGCGTGCACCTCGTGGCACTCACGCGACCACCAGCGCCACGAGTTTTTTCAGTGTGTTTACAACTGCACGCGGTTTTTCAGTTTGTTTTGACTTAAATGGAGACAATTTTTGACTTTTTATTATTGACCGACGGCCATTTTTTTCCAAGTGCCACATACCACATCACACTCACGCGACCACACTTTCAGTGAGCTTCTTAGTGTGTTTACATCTGCACAGAGTTTTTTAGTTTTTTGCAACATAATGGAGACAATTTTTTGCTTTTTATTGTGAAGACATGTGGTCTTTCCCCCACCTTTGAAAAAACCGCACCGCGAGGTGCGCGCACCTCGCGGCACTCAAGCGACCACACTCACCGTGAGCTTTTTAGTGTGTTGGCAACCTTACACAGTTTTTTAGTTTCTTGCGACATAAATGGAGAAATTTTTTTAACCAATTTCGACCGACCGCCGATTTTATTCAGAAGTAGGATAGACCACTCCACCGCGAGGTGCGTGCACCTCGCGGCACTCACGCGACCGCACTCACCATGAGCTTCTTAGTGTATTTTAAACTGCACACGCTTTTTCAGTTTGTTTTGACTTAAAGGAAGACAATTTTTCACCAATTTTTCGACCGACCGCAAATTTTTTTTTTCAGTAGTGGGATAGACCAACACCACCGGCGAGGTGCGCGCATCTCGCGGCACTCACGCGACCAGACTCACCGTGAGCTTCTTAGTGTTCTCACTGCAACCGCACACAGTTTTGGAGTTTCCTTTTGACACAATGGAGACAATTTTTACCAGTTTTCGACCGACCGCCAATTTTTTTAACAGAAGTGGGATAGACCACACCTCCACGAGGTGCACGCACCTCGCGGCACTCAGGCGACCACGCTGACGACGTGAGCTTCTTAGTGTTCTTGGCGACCGCACAAACTTTTTATTTTCTTTCTGACCCAAATGGAGACAATTTTTTACCAATTTTCAACTGACCTCCAATTTTATCTATCAGTAGTGGGATAGACCACATCACCGCGAGGTGCGCGCACTTCGCGGCACTCAAGCGACCAGAATCACCATGATCTTCTTAGTGTTTTTGCACCGTACACGGATTTGTAACTTTATTTGATTTTTGTGACAAAAAAACGGCATTTTCACACACCATATTTGACAGACCAGTTTTTGTCAAAGTCAGCCCGGATGGACCACCCCACCGCGGGGTGCTTGCACCCCGCGGCAAGCAAGCGAACGTCTAGTCTCCTAATATATAAAGCTCGATTACCACTCACTGACTGACTGACTCACTGATCAGGGGTGTTTTGAGGTGTTTAGAGGGTGTTTTGGTGTTTTGATGTTGAGGTGGAATTTTTTAGATTTTTTTTCCGATCTACCGGGATATAGCTTCGATTTTGAAATCCAAGATGGCGGCCGGCGCGAGATGTCAACTTTTCCAAATCGCCTCCGTTTTTAACGGCGTTTGGTGGGAGTGTTTGCTACTGTAGCGGGGATGCGCTGCCGCTGTCAAACTGCGAAAAAACAAAATGGCGCCGCCGCCATCTTGGACTGAAAAACCCGTTTCGACCCGTGTTTGCGACCATCGACCGGCGCGGTTTTTGTTTTTTTCCGGGATTTTCCTTTTTCGTGTGGTCGGGATGTCCTCGACTCTCGAGAAACTTGCGGCGCGCGGCGAAAAACATATGTGGCGGCGGCGCCGGCGGCCATCTTGGATCGCCAATTTTGACGCGATTTTCGGACCGGATTTTCGCCAAGATGGCGGCCTCCGACCGGGGTGAAATGTTCCGGGCGGGGGTGGAGCTCGGCAAGCAGTATTGCCAGGTGGGAGAAAATTTCTACCGTTTTGTAGTTTTTCCCCTAGGGGCCCCGAAAGGCGAAAATCGAAATAACGACTTTTGGATTTTTTTCCATAACATGGGCCTATAGGCCGGCGGGCCTCTATGACTTTCTGGTATTTTCATTTTTCTCCACTGGCAACACTGGCCTCCACGGAGTTGGAAACTTTTCGCAGACCGAATTTGACCCGAATTGATCTCCCAGATCGGGGTGAGCTGGAGTCGCGGGACAAACGTC
>JAYEAL010000734.1:0-17583 GCA_036419045.1 Scirpophaga incertulas
CTCGGAAGTGGCTTGATGTTTCCGGGGGCTCCTTACATGCCTGAGGAAGCCCATCCCTGAGGTTTTTAGTGGCTAGGCCTCCCCCTTTTGAGGAGGAGAGCACCACATAACCGCCGGCTCGCCGCAGCCGGGGTATGCAATTTAATGCATTTTCCTCAAAGTCCCTATTCAGGGGACCCTAGGGTCTGCGGCATTGTCGTGTAAAACTGTACCTAGAAGAGTTTGATCTCGACAATAAGCTCAGATCGCTGCCGTCCTGTTTTCAGCTTCGGCAGTTTTGTCCAAGAAACAGGTGTCTTGTGAACACTTTGGAGATTTCGTTGCAGTCAGAAAATTTCGAGATCTGTTTATTGACTCGTCGATGAGCGGCTTCAGAGGTCTTTTAATTCATCACATGCCATTTCGCTATTAACTGGCGCTGCATCGTTCCCTTTTCTGAAGGGGTGGTCGCTCTCACGATTTGCCTACACGGTTGTTAGAAGTTAGGCATACGGATGAGTTTAGGTAGATCATACCGGTCGCACTGCTCCAGCTACGGTGGTATCAAGATACAATTTCCTAGTAACAAAGTGAGAGTGAGAGTGAGACAAGGGAGGAAGGAGACTCACGACGCAGTCCACGGCCGCCTGGCCCAGCGAGGTGGGGCAGAGCATGGCGGAGATGGCCTTGTAGAGGTGCGCCCGCACGGCGGCGTCCAGGTTGAGCAGCTCCATCCAGCCGCCGCGCAGGCCGCACTCGCCCATGTAGCCCTTGCTCACCGACATGAACGACGCCAGCTCCACGCCCGAGCTGTACGGCTCGCCCAGCTCGCGCAGCACCTGCACCGCCAAGCGACACTCACTTCTACCGTACCGTACCGCACCGCGCCGTACAGCATTGTACCGTATCATACCGTACCGCACCGTACCGTACCGTACCATACCGTTCCACACCGCACCGTACCGTACAGTACCGCACCGTATCGTACAGCACCGTACCGTGCCGTATCGTAAAGTACCGCACTGTACCGTACCGTACATTACCGCACCGTGCCGTACCGTACAGTACCGTACCATACCGTTCCACACCGCACCGTACCGTACCGTACAGTACCGCACCGTGCCGTACCGTACAGTACCGCACCGTGCCGTACCGTACAGTACCGCACCGTATCGTACAGCACCGTACCGTGCCGTATCGTAAAGTACCGCACTGTACCGTACCGTACCACATCGTACCGTACCGTACAGTACCGCACCGTGCCGTACCGTACAGTACCGCACCGTGCCGTACCGTACAGCACCGTACCCTGCCGTATCGTAAAGTACCGCACTGTACCGTACCGTACCGTATTGTACCACATCGTACCGTATTGTACCATACCGTTCCGCACCGTACCGTACAGTTCCATGTCGTACCGTACCGTACAGTACCGCGTCGTACCGTACCGTACCTCATCATACCGTACCGTACCGTACCGCACCGTGCCGTACAGTACCGTTTCGCATCGTACCGTACAGTACCGCACCATACCGTACCGCACCATACCGTACCATACAGCACCGTACCGTGCCGTACCGCACAGTGCCGTACCGTACCGTATCCGCTATTCATACATATTTTAATCCCTACTAATATCGTTAACGCGAAAATTTGTACAGATGTATATTTGTTACTCTCACACGTTGAAACTATGGAATGGATTTTAATTAAACTTTACAATGACAATACAGCTTATACATCCGGATAACACATAGGCTCCACGCCTCCGCCATCCAACTTATAAAGATACCAGCCAGTGCACGCGACTTCGCCTGCAAAGATGGTAGATTTTTTTCCTATTTGACACTCATCATCATACTTTGGACGATTCCCACAACATCTTTATAAATAATAGCGTATGTGTTACTCTGATGTAAAAACTATATTATTGTAAAGTTTTTAATTTATAAAATCGCATTTATATTATATTAGTAGGGATTTCTCACACTGACGAGTAAAAAATGTACTCAAAGTAGTCTTGTGACCAACTTACATCAAATGCGTCAAAAAATCTTTTTTCCTGGCCGGAAATGAATCGATAAAAATTTTGACACCAAAAAAAAACACATACTATAATATTATTACACCACTTGTTGGTGTAAATATATAGCACTAATAAAGAACAAATTCAGGAAAATAATAACTTATGGAAAAGGTTGGAATTTAATAAATTGATCTCTAAATATAGCATGAAACTTTAAATATAATAAATTGTTCGAGGAACTGGATAATTTGTCTCTGTTGTTCAGCCTTTAAATACCACCAAGTACTTAAAGACCAAGTATTTTTGTTCAAGATGACTCATATAACATATTAAATTCAACCACTTTATGAAATAACTAGACTAAATACAAAAACCTAATCAAAATGTTTAATTAATTACGTCGAGATTTATTTGTGTATTTTATTTACGATATTAATCCAATAATAATTCTAATAATATTTATCAAAAATAATCCATGACTTTTCGGACACCCAGTATTATATAATATTATAACTGTTTGTGTTCCAAATAAGAAAATAAATAAATAAATATTGTGTACCTTCTTGAAAGAATAGAACTTGCTGCCTTCAGCGTACACGTTATCCTGGTAGACTTCATCAGCAAAGATGAACAGTCGGTTTTTGTGCGCGAATTTTATTATCATCTCGATGTTGGCGCGAGTCAGCACCTGGAATCACCATCGCCGCTGCATAAGTAAATTTCAAATCTATACTAATATTATAAAGAAATAAGTTTGTGTGTTTGTATATTTGTATATTTATTTGTTAAATTGTAAGGGGTAATCTCGGGATCTGCTGAACCGATTTTATAAATTCTTTCACCAATAGAAAGCCACATTATTGCGGAGTGTCATAGATTATATAAAAAACCGAAAAATAGAAAGGCTTTTACGTGGTAGACAGTTTTGCAAAGTGAATCGGAGAAGAAACGGACAGCGGACGGCGCGCGATGGCTTCGGGTTTATGCTCGCTTCGAGGATTATTAATATTATGCCCAACGAAGTGGGCACGGGTCAGCTAGTTACCAATAACACTGGCCGACCTTAAGGGTATTATTTGCAATTTTTTTTCTTAATACCTCTGACAAATGTTGGGAATCATGAATGAAATAAGTTACTCGTATTTAATTGTATTATTATGTATTATGTCTCTGCGGAACATACGTGGAACATACGTGTAATTACTATGCCTGTCTTTATTGTTTCATAGTCAAGCAGACCACACTTACTTTGTTCCTCTGTGGATAAAAGTCCAAAGTGAAAGAAGTTAAAGATGAAGTCTTACCCCAACCCCAGATCATTTCAGCACAGAAAGATCCACTGCTGGACAGACCTCCACCAACGAATACCATGCCCATCCGTTCAGCGCTGCTAGCGTCCAACCGCTACATAGCAAGAATAACGATTTGGGGAGGCCCAAATCTTTATTCTTGTCTCTCTTCAAGCCTTTTTTTTTCGAGGGGAAATGCACCTTCAGCACCTTGACACAGCACTGGCGAAGCGCGGCCGTGTGTGGGGCTCTCCGGTCTGAGAGGACCGACCTACCCACTAAAACCCCCCGGTGTCCTCTAAGACCCCATCGGGGCGCGTGGCAGGTTGCGCTTTCGCGATTCTACTACCACACGCCCACGGGCTAGCTCGACCTAGTTGGTCGAGCCATTGCCAATTATTGTCCGAGAACACTAGCACAATCCCGCAGGTAGATAGGCACTCCAACGGCGTGTGCGGTAGCCAATCGTACACGCTACCTGTCTCTCTTCACGCCTACACTCTTTACCTTGAGAATAATATTAAAATCTACCACTGGGTATTGGGCCTGCAGTAATGTGGTAGAGACTTTCTCTTTAGGGTTAATCATTAAAAACCCTTGCAGTCATTATGCGTGTCGTGGACGGTGCTGCCTCTAAATCAGCGTTAAGGTTGTCCATCGAAACTACTAGTAAAATCCAAACTTAGTCAGCAGCCCAGGTCGATAACAACGTCGCAGAACGAAAAATTCCGAGCTCGTAACGCGAAACCTTTCTAACTCCCAAGTATTTACACCTGGTATACTACTTGTGGCATTCCCTGGGTTGATAGCCACCTTCATAGCTCGCAACTCCTTGGATCGTTCATCTAAAAGTATAATCTGCTAGAACTGCTGGTATTACCTGTCCAGTGGGGTTGCCTGGGTTGATAACGACCAGTGCCCTAACAGCGGTGGAGGTGGAAGCTTCCTTCAAAGAGCGTTCCAGCTCCGCCTCAGATAAAGCCCAGTCACGGTCTTCATCCAGATAGTAACCCACTTGCTGCAGCCCGTACTCCGCCAGGGACGCCGAGTATAGCGGGTACTGGGGGATCGGGATCATGACGCCTGTAAATACAAAATTTATGTATTAAGTTTTACCTCTTCATGTCACCAGCCGTTTACGCCGGAGGGTTGGTAGCCAGATCAAGCAACAAGTTCCTGCAAGTTCCCCAGCTTCCGCAGATAGCCGAGAACATCCTGGACAATGTCTAGGGTACCCTGTTACTTTGCCCAGTATGTTGCCACCTCTCTGCATTCTTAAGTATTTCGAGCAGTCTATACGATTTATCTAATAGTAAATGGCTACAATACCCTATAGTACCAGTTCCACATGGTTCCTGTGAGATCAGCAATATATCCCTAAAAACCAATAGGTTGCAAACATTTGACATTCAATTTAACTCGAATATAATAAAGAATTAAGAAAAACTATTATTTAGATGTACGGAACGGTGCGCAAGACCGACTCGCACATGGCCGGTTTTTTTTGTAAAAAAATTTTGTTCGTCTATTTTTTATTCTATATATTATGTACATCTATTTACACGGCGTGATATTGGGTTATTCGTCCATTTGTCGTGTATTATACTTAATGCAAATTTAGACTGACATGGTTTTACCATGAATGCCATAGTTAGAACGAGACCAAATTAGAATACACGAGAAGGATACAGTTTTCAAATAAAAAAAGAATCATCAAAATAGGCTAAAGTTATTAGGTAACAAACATAAAAATATACAGCCGAATTGAGAACCTATTCATATAAGAAGTCGGTTAAAAGTCCTACACTTCATTCATAATCTATACATGTGTACTATAAGACCCCTTTGCACATTAGGTCCTTTTTTGTGTGACCAAATCTGCATGCTCTGCATAAAATGCAATGGTAAAACAACCAGTGCCTATCAGTTGCACCATTTGAATTTGGTAACAAACGTGTCTTGCAAACATGGCCTCACTAGGCATTACATCAGCTGTGGCGCGAGGACTATCAGCGTATCGGCATTCGTTATCAGCGACTGAAGTAACGTTACCGGAGGATAATTCCACCTTTGTTGTTTGCGTGTTTATCACATAAAACAAATTTGTGATAAGATTAATGTGCGGTGTGGAAGATGTGTAGTGAAAAAAGCGGGAAGAGGATGCTTTTTTTCCTCTCAGGAGAGAGAAGCTGAGAATCTTCACGAGGAGCACGAACCGTGCCCAGGATACCACCGCAAGGGCAAGTGTTACGGTGATTATGTCGGACTCTTGGAAAAGAAAAATGCATTAAATGCATACCCCGGCTGTGGCGAGCCGACGGTTATGTGAGGCTCTCCTCCCCAGAAGGGGGAGGCCTACCCACTAAAAACCTCAGGGATGGCCTTCCTAAGGCATGTAAGGAGCCCCCGGGAAAGCCAAGCGACTTCCGGGAACCCCCAGCCTCCGCTCCCCTACCGATAGGGGAGCCCTCTTCGGGGGAGGCTACAATACCTGCCCCGATCTCCTCAACTGACGACGCCCCCCGGCCACGGAAGGGGCGTGGTCCATCCCGGGTCGCCGTATGCCGCGCGCCGGCGACTCGCGGCGGCGCCGCAGCTGTGCTACCGAGCCTGGCGCCGCCTTCTTCGAGCGGGATCGGCCATCTCCCGACCCCGCTCGGCGGCATCCTTCTGGAGCATCACTGCTTTACAGAAGGAGGCCACAGCCCTCCAACCTCCCTCGTCCGCCAGCATTGCCGCAATCAATGCCGGCGGAGACAGACTAAACTTAGCTTTAGCCTTGTCTTCACGCTCGCGGCAGGCGTCTGTTGAGTGTACTGTGGAGGCATCGCTGAGGTTTTTAGTGGGTAGGTCTACCCCCTTCTGGGGAGGAGAACCTCACATAATTCTGCGCTTTTTCCGGGGTGCAAGGAATGCAATTCAATGCATTTTCCTCAGTGATAACAAAAAAATAATAAAGGGCGCTATCGGTTTAAATGGAATAGGGCTTAGCTGGTTTGCAAATATAAGAGAATTGTCTCAAAGTAGTCCAGTTATTTCCATGTTCATCTCGTATGTATTGTATTCATCATCCTGAAAAATGATTTACTCTTTGCCCTCCAAATTTTTTTTTAACCTAACTCTACCTATTGTAATACGCACCTACCACATTTTTTTAGGATCTGATAAATCTTAGATGCTTATAAAACTCTGAATGATTTGTAAAATTACATCCCAAAATTATTAAATTCTCTTAACAAAGTCGATGAATCAGCTGAAAGTACTTGCCCAAATGGGTGATAATGAAATCAAACTGGCCACGGACCTTTTAACAAACACCTCTTCAACCTAGGTTTCACTGACAGCCCCATGTGTAGAGCATGCATGGGGGCAGAAGAAACGGCTGCACATGTGATCATGGAGTGTCCAGGTGTGGTGGACGACCGGGTAAGACATCTCGGACAGCCGACCTCACTGCCGGAGGTTTTCGGTAAGTTAAAAAACCTATAGAAATTTCTGGACGAGCTAAACTGGCGAGAATAGCAACATCATTCCCACACACACAAAATAGGCGCTTAGACGTCGAGTTGCGGAAACCAGCCCGTTTTACCTTATACCTTATGGGTGATAATCAGATTATGATCTAGAAGATAAATTGATCTTAACGCAAGCAAGCATGATAATAGATTGTTTACACCTAAAAGATATATTGCAGCAAAGTTACTAAGCCTCAGTGCTGTCAAATTACTATTCTACGGACATTCACTGCATTTCACTGCACTGCAGTTGAAACAACAGCATATATTTATATTTTCTTATAACAATTTCATATTATCAAGATATCATTTGAGTTTATCTTCTAAATGATAAATTCCGTCACGCCACGAAGGCTTATAGACATTGGCGACCGTAAAAAAGTAAATTATATCGAACAGTGGTTCATCGAAACAACACTTCGAAGCCGACATACAGCGAAATACAGCTAAGATAGTTATCGTCCCCCAACCCCTAAGAGAATATAATGATAATTACTGCTTACTTACTAATAAGCACTTCCTTATCGTATCACTTGGGTATCTAAAGCATCTATCAGCCGCTTATCTTGATCAGGCAGTCGAGTGGCATGTATGAGTGTTAGGTGATAAATACTTAACTGGTATCAAAATCTATTAGTAATACCCACAAGCGTGACGTGATAAGCCGTGGCAACGAACACCTTACCTCTCTAATAGCCATTCCGATTAACTGAATAGAATCAGTTATACGTAGAACGCCATCTATGATATGAATCATGAAGCTCTAACATTCACAAATATAAAGATATTCTTAGCTACGATATATCGTCGTCTCTTCTCCATACGTCTCCCTCTAACTTCACTGTGTGCCTTTGTTAGAGTAGGACGTGGCATGGGAACGACAATTTATTGTATATATTAGTTTTCGAAGTTCGTCACGTAAGCTAGTAAGATTTAAAGAAATTAGTTTCTTCTCGCTATCTCTTACAATATTAAAACGAGACGAGACGAATGTTTTGGAACAAAGGAAGTGTCTTTATTGAGGAATGGGGGGTATCCATCAACACCCTGCCATACAGGGCCTTCGCTCAGATGAGCTCAGCGCATCATTCTTTGTTTTCTGTCCCTCTCTAACATATATCATGTCACATGACTCTCATCCCTCCTCACCCCACGCCCATACCACGCTAGTCGGCTACCTACTTCTTGTCTTGTCTGTCTCTGATGCAACCAACTTCCTCTTATATAATCATTCCTTAACTTTTTTCACCTGATATTGTGGAGTATTTTTTTTATGCTAGGCCCGGCAGATTACCTCCTCTCGTTATAGTGACGTTACTCCAGTCTCCGACCTGCCCTATACCTGTCGGCCCAAAAGATGCTTTTTCACGCCTCTTTTGAAGGAACCCATGTTATAGGATGAAGGAAACAAATACGCAAGCAGAGAATTCCAAGTGCGGGAAGTACGGCAGAAGAAGGAATCTTGGAATTTCTTTATTATTATTGAAGGTTTATACCGAAAAAAAAAATCAATTACACAATATGTAAAAAAAAAGTCAAAATATATACCTCAATGAAACGACATTCAATTAAAACGATTTCTATTAAATAGTTCTAGACACAACCATTATTAAGTTGGCAACAGTGCTACACGGCCGTAGTTAAGTTGGTAACAGCTTGTAATTAATATGAACTTTCAAATAATCTACATTCCAAATCACAACATGGCGGCCACACGCAACGATGTCAGCGGTGTACGAACAAACAGTAAAAACCAACCAAAATAAGTTACGCAAACACACCGAATTCGTTCTACCAACATGTGCACATGATTTCAGTTTGATAACTATTGCTGTGTGCTAAGGTAGGACTGGAAGCGGACTAGATACGCGAGTGGTAATGTAAGCAGTCTTTCCAAACAATTAAAGTGTGAAGGTCATTTGTAAATGCTTTTGTTATAGGCCTGTATCGTTGTGTTATGAATACAGATCGGATAATCGGATGCATATTTACCTAAAGTTAGTTTAAGACAAAGTATGGAAACGGCTTTTTATTGTTTTTTCACCGTTTCTGTTTTTTTATTCAATTATTTAATTGATTATTGTTTTAGTCAAACTAGCTCACTACTTTCGTATAACACTCTTCATGTAATAAATCGTACATTCATAAATCGCACGGGGAACTGAAACTAAACTTCATGTAAATACGTATGCATAGTTGTATAAATGAATCCGGCGTCTCGGTCTTTTGAAAATAAATACCACGTGCTAATTTAGTAATTTTCAAACATTATCACTACGTTAAATTTGCAGTCCCGTATTTTCCCGGGATTTTTATTTAACAAAATGTATTTTAAAAAGCCGCTTCCATAATTTGTGAGCCAAAAATTAACTTTAGGTAAATATGCATCCGATTATCCGATCTCTAGTTATGAAGCTTGAATCAAAACATTTTCAAGAAATTAATTTTAATGTAACACACAGTCATCAATAGATAATTTGTTGTCATTGTTGAATGTCTGACTGAACTGAATGGCCGATGCCAGCGACCTCGTCTGCACAGAATTAGTATGTCGAGTAGTGTATACAGTGCGATTCTTGACGAAATGCACATATGAAAATGGGTGAAACTAGACTTATTTTCATCGTCCGAAAACTTATTAAAAAAATTAAAGAAGGGGGTGTGGCTGTGTTATGGACACGGCCGTTTGTTGTACGTGAATACGTCTCGTAACGGGTAATAGTACGCAGCAAAATGGCCTTCAAATTGGCGGGGCTCCCCCTCCACCGCGCGCGATGTGTTACAGTCTTTACTGGGCGTCATAAATTCTTTGATCCTTTAGCTATCCAGTGGTGTAATTGGAATTTGGATGGGGATGATAGATATGTAGCTACAACACTAAACTGTATCCCCCGATTTTGTTATCATTCGATTTTTTGATTTGCGTCCCTATGGAAGCAATTTTAAAGACGTATTCACGTCAAAAAATTATTTTTTTTTTAGTAGTTATGATATTTGAAGCCGCAATTGGGTACCCCATGCAAATAAATTCTTATAACTTTAGTTCTGTACAAGGTAGCAAGTCACAATAAAGACTAATGTGATCCTTAAAAACTGGCGGAGATAATTGGGTAGTAGTTTTGGACAAAAAACATCAATATCTACGAAAAACAAAAGATTATTTCCGAGAAAATTGATATATCTTCATGTTTTTTTTTAATAAAATCAAAATTTCTGGAAATAAAGCCCTATCATATGTTAATATTTATTACTGATTTAAATTTTTCAATTTATTACCTTTATAAAACTAAAAATTTCATACCTCTAACCTTCATACAACTAATTCTACAAGCTGGCAAACACAGGTACACAATGACCAACTAATTACACTCTTCTCGGAATTTGCCTTTGCAATGTTAGTTTGCTACCTGCTATGGGGTGAAATCGGTCAGGGAGTAATAAGTTAATAAGAGAAAAATAAAAAAAATCATAACTCCTAAAAAAATATTTTTGAATTTTTCTAATGTTTTGTCTTCTGTCGATAAAAGTTTTTTTTTTTTATGTGATAGGGGGCAAACGAGCAGACGGATCACCTGATGGAAAGCAACGCCCGCAACACCAGAGGAGTCACAAGCGCGTTGCCGGCCTTTTAAATGGGAGTACGCTCTTTTCTTGAAAGTTTGGATATCGTAACGGTTCGGAAACACTGCAGGCAACAATTCATTCCACAGTTTAGCTGTGCGAGGCAGAAAATTTCTAGAGAAACGCACAGTGGTGGACTGCCAAGTATTGAGATGGTGAGGATGGAAGGTTTGTCGCGTGGAACGATGTAGGAAAGTAGTAGCAGGGATTAGTCCAAATAATGCCTCTGAGCTTTCTCCGTAATAAATGCGATAGAGTATGCAGAGAGAAGCTACATCTCTACGCAATGCCAAAGGGTCAAGCCGACTTGAAGTTTCCTGGTGGTCGACGATGCGAATCGCTGTCCGTTGAATCCGGTCTAGAGGGAGAAGCTGGTATTGGGGCGCCCCTGCCCAAAGATGAGAACAGTATTCCATATGAGGCCGGACCTGTGCCTTATAAAGTTGCAGACGGTGGGCCGGTGTGAAATACCGCCTCGATCTATTGGGCACACCAAGCTTCTTCGAGGCTAGTTTAGCCTTACCCTCTAAGTGACCACGGAGTAAGTAAGTCTAGTTTCACCCATTTTCATATGTGCACTTCGTCAAGAATCACACTGTATTAGCGTGGCGTATATCCTTATAAATCGAAGACTGTATGTTATTCTGATGTATGAGCTATATTATTGTAAGGTTTCATTCAAATCCATTCAGTAGTTTTTACGTGAAAGAGTTACAAACATGCGTACTTACAAACTTCCGCTTTTGTAATATTAATAGGGATGTACTCGTAATCAATTCAGACAGTCAGGCAGCTTTACTAGCAATAAACAATATCACACTTAAATCAAAGCTAGTAAAAGACTGTGTGAAAAAACTCAATGACCTGGGAGAAAAGAACAAGATCACTCTCAAATGGGTGCCAGGTCATTCTGGAATAACCGGCAATGAGAAGGTCGATGAACTAGCCAGGGCTGGGGTTCAAGGAATACAGTTCGGCCCAGAACCTATCTGTGGTATCTCAAAGAACCAGGCCATGCAATACCTGAAAACTCGCCTTCTTAACGAGGCGAAAGCAGACTGGCATAGTACGTCCGGGATGACACACTCAAAAGCACTAATCGACGACAGCTAGTCAATGATTTTTCCCGGATGTCGCTTGGTGTTCCCGGGGGCTTCCTACATGCCTGAGGAAGGCCATCCCTGAGGTTTTTAGTGGGTAGGTCTCCCCCTTCTGGGGAGGAGAGCCCCACATAACCGCCGGCTCGCCACAGCCGGGGTATGCAATTTAATGCATTTTCCCCAGGGGAACAAAAAAAAAACTTGTCAATGATTCATAAAAATATAAAACAGTTCGTCAAAGAATCTGACAAAACTGACCAATGCCCAAAAATCTGACTTTGTCTGATTTATCTGACTAGTAACGATAAATAATCGTGACGTGTAGTCCGCAAACACATCCACGTGCTTTAAAACGCCGCCGGATTATTTTTAACTGGCCTTTGATGACGTCGACTAGTTGCTAAAACAGTTTATTGTCCAGGGGACGACTGCTATCGATTAGTTGAAGTTCGACCATCTTTCATCGTATATGTTACCAAAATGCGTGAATCTGTAAGATTAAATTTGTACAAACTTTGAAGTTTGAGGTCGTATTTATTTATATATAATAAAATAAGAAGCCATAAAAATAAATTTCAAACTTTTCACTTATAGAAATGCGTACTTTCTATACAAACTTTCATCACCTTATTCAACCCCTTACATCCATACATTTTCGCGCGACAAACAGACAGACACAATTACTTTTGGTTGTAAAAATATTAGTAAGAACTATTAAGGGTTTATTTGTCAATAAGTGCCTATATAAAGGCTTATGTTCAATAAATATTATTTTGATTATACACCTAACTTATAACTTACATATATACAATAATTAATTTTCACATAACAATTTAATGGCCCAAATTGTAAATATATCCTAATTAATTTTCTATTGTCGTATGCTATCATCGTTTAATTAAGTTTGTTTCCTTGGTTGTTAAGTAAATAAGGAAAACATTATAGACGAAAGAAATCAAAATCATCAGGCTTTACATTTGCACCACAAAAACAGACTCTATTACTAGCGACTTAGAGCTGTCTCAATGTCAACATATAAATCTGAAGATATGCTGCGTGTACATATGGAATTGATTGAAATGTATTACATCCCAATAAAATTTAATATAATAGAAAATTAAGTGGTATTCATTAGATTTAAAGATTCATAGAATAGAAAAAGATAGAGAGCGGTAACACACGTATTACGTTTAGATGTTAGTCAAACACCTGACCCAGTGCAGATGGGTCGACATCACATAGGTACCCTATTTGAATTTTCTCCGCAGATGTATGCATGTCATAAGTACATATTACAAAAACATTTACCAGAACACTCAGAAACAATCAAACTTTCTGTATTGCACAACCAAACTGTGGAATGAATTGTCGAATGCGGAATCGCCGATATCCGTAAAAAAAAGTGTATTCCCATTTAAAAAGGCACTGTAACTCCCCCTGGTATTGTGAGTGTCCATACGCAGCGATAATGGCTTACTCATTTGCCTTAATATAACATAAAAAGCACTGGTATAGGAACGATCGCGAGTCTCAGAATTTTAACTGTGCCAGAGACAATAAAATCATTACATCGATAAAATTTTCAAACAAATATGACATCACTAAAACGTGACATAATTTGAAATGAAATGAAATTAATATTTATTTGTGAATATAGGTGTTACAATAATGTTATAAAGATTTGGTGACCGCTATATCCGACCCATTGGGTATACAAATTTTTATTACAAGTATATCAAATGTTCTTAAAATCATGTTAATTATTATCATCATGCATTACAAAAATTATGTAAAAATTTTAATTCATTAATACACTCTCCATGTCAAAAGTTAATTATTAATATCCCAATTAATAAATTATACTTATTTAAAATTATTGTCAATACGTGAGCAAATAACAATTTTATCGGGGTCTTTCTAATGATTTATCCATTAAATATTCAGCAATGCTGTATAAGTCTTTTCTTGCAACAACATTAACAACCGCATCTTAAACAGATGTAGACTCGCTATTTGTATTAAGTCACTAGGTAATTTATGTAAATTTGAGGACCTTTGCAAAACACACTATTAGTATAAAAGCGATGTATTATGTGGTGGTATGCATAATTTATGGCGGTGCCGAATACTACCAAGATTTTTATATAAACCTATATTACTTTTTATGTAACAAGCAATTTCGTATATGTACATACAAGGTAAAGTTAAGACTTTTAAATCCTTAAAAACACGGTCTACAACTTTCTTTTTGTTTTAATTTACAAATTGCTCGAATAATTTTTTCTGCGACTTAAATGCAAATTCTCAGTGAGTTGAATTACCCCAAAATATCGATCCGTATCTTAGAGTGGATGCAACATATGCAATGGTAAGCAGTTAGTACTGTAGATATATCAACAACCTTAGTCAGCATATACAGCATATAGGAGCATTTACTTAGTTGAATTTGAACACAGTAACCTAAGTATTGAAAGTGATTCGTTCACTCCCGGACCGTATTCGATGCACGTGTCAATCGATACTAGTTCACGGCCGAGTGTGCGGCAGCGGCAGCTAATTACGTCAAGTCACCACTGCATGAACAAGTGTGTTCGATATAAACAATCACTAAAAAAAGAACCTTACACACGATTTTATATATAAATATAACCTATAAACCAAAATTGAAACCTTTTCGATCTATTTTAGTGATATTTAGTAAACCTAAAATCAGCGGTGATCTCCGGACCTTAAATAATGCAATGCAATGGAACTTATGTCATGTTATATAATCATGAAAATTACACTTATTGTTTATTTTGTAGGTTTATAGGAGTGAGTAGAAGGAAAAAGAACATGTTTTAGTTGCAAAAGAAGGATAGTATATTTTCAAATAAAATACAAATTTCTGTTTTTATTTGCTATTCGTTTCTTTACGCTTTTATTGTAAAATTTTATGTTTACAACTTATTATTACAACAATAAGCTAAAAGATGAAATACTATTATTTGGAAAGTTCAAATATAATTTTTTACAATCTGTGAAAAATAGTAAGTTCCCAGGAATGTCCATACTATTGATGTCACAAAATCGCAAGTAGGTACATAAAATTAAACTACCTCTCAAACAAAATTTAATTTACAAGCTTAAAAATCGGCAATTTTCAATAAAAAAAATTTTAAGTATATCGAATATCTCGAAATGGGTTAAGTTTAGGGTAGGGTGTTTCATAGTGAAATAAGTCACAAATGATGGGTACTCCACGCCCTTAACGGATCTAGCACGACTTTTCCTGTAACACCTGTATATAAAGTTACTTTTTTGTACTTTTAATATGTATCATATAGGCAGTACTGTAATAAATAAAAAAGTATGAAAATATCATCAAATATATACAATAGACCTGAAGTACCATTATATTTCGTTATGACTATTGCAGATTGTACAGATATTATAATACATATTAAACATTAGACATAAAAAACTATAATTAGCCATGTAAATTAGTCATGTTTGTTAGCTTGGCTCCACGGGAAGGAGGAGCTCACCTACCGATTGGACTCAGATACTCACCGGGCACGGCTGCTTCGGTGAGTATCTGTGCCGAATAGGACGGGAGGGATCGACACATTGCCACCACTGCGCATCCGACCTCGACTCGGCCAGCACACGCTGGCGGAGTGCCCGCGTGGGCCTCCGAGCGCCGAGCCTTGGTCGCAGAGATCGGGCGAGATCTGTCTCCGCCGGCATTGAATGCGGCAATGCTGGCGGACGAGGGAGGCTGGAAGGCTGTGGCCTCCTGTGAAGCAGTGATGCTCCAGAAGGAGGCCGCCGAGCGGGGTCGGAGATGGCCGATCCCGCTCGAAGGAGGCGGCGCCGGGCTCGGAAGCACAGCTGCGGCGCCGCCGCGGGTCGCCGGCGGGCGCGAGGGAAGTCGCGACCGCTACGGCGACCCGGGATGGACCCACGCCCCTTCCGTGGCCGGGGGGTTCGCTGGAGGAGACCGGGGGACCGGGGGCTCGCCTGTATCGACGGGGGAGCGGAGGCTGGGGGTTCCCGGAAGAAGCTTGAATGTTCCCGGGACTCCCTACATGCCTGAGGAAGGCCATCCCTGAGTTTTTTAGTGGGTAGGCCTCCCCCTTCTGGGGAGGAGAGCCCCACATAACCGCCGGCTCGCCATAGCCGGGGTATGCATCTTAATTCATTTTTTCCTCAGGGGAACAAAAAAAAAAGTCATGTTTGTTGTATGGCAACCCAACTATTTGTTTTTTTTCACTTAACTTTTTAAAGTGAATATTATATACAACTTAATTTTTCTGAGGATACTTTCAAGTGTACTGTAGCAATATCCAGCAAAGCGTGTAAAAAAAGCCACGTTATTGTATTGAAGCCCCCTTAAATATTTCATTCAAACTATTTTTGTTATTAGAGCAACAAAAAGAAACAAATCACGCTACATGATAAACAGCCTAGTAATGGACGTACAGACAGAGAGACGAACGGACAGCGGAGTCATCGCAATAAGATATTAATACTCGCTTAACTTTAAGGTATACATTGTCAGATAAAATAATGGACATTGCCTTTTTAGCAAAATCAATCCACTAATTTCACTTTATAAAATGTATACGCGGTCTATGAGCATAGAGCGCGTAAAATAATAAGTTTTTTTTTATAATCTACTAACGGCCCGTCCCGGCTTCGCACGAGTAGACATTACTCTTCGCAGCGAATGAAAGAGACATTTTATGGCATATGTTTAAATCTTCGGTTGGTTTTAATAAGAATTTCTAAAGATTTCTATAGTAAACTAAGTAATAAATATAGCCTTTTCTTTCTTTTTGTTCCCCTGAGGAAAATGCATTAAATTGCATACCCCGGCTGTGCGCGAGCCGGCGGTTATGTGGGGCTCTCCTCCCCAGAAGGGGGAGGCCTACCAACTAAAAACCTCACGGACGGCCTTCCTCAGGCATGTAGGGAGCCCCCGGGAACATCAAGCTTCTTCCGGGAACCCCCAGCCTCCGCTCCCCCGTCGATACAGGGGAGCCCTCCTCGGGGGAGGCTCACTACCTCCCCGGTCTCCTCCACCGACGACGCCCCCCGGCCACGAAGGAGCGTGATGTACTAAATATAGCCTATGTTACTCAGTGATTGTGTAGCTTTCTAATGGAAAAAGAATTATTAAAATCGGTCCAAGTGCTTTTTGAGTCTATTCGTTACATACAAAAATACAAATCTTTCCTCTTTATATTTATTAGTGTAGGCAAGTGCCAGTACATTTTAAAATAATACTTTGTCATGGCCACTATGTATAATATGCGAATAGCGAGTTCGGATACGGAACCAAAAAAACGAGAAATCTATTTGCAGACAAAAAATGTAGAAAGTAAAACGAGCTTTGCAGCGGCCGCGGAAAATTGCATAACTCCGAACTGGCTTTGGTTCAATAGTGCAAGCTGAAACTAGTGACTTACTGCCAATTGGGGTTTTTACAAACGACTCTCAGTTTCCAATAAAATAAAAATAAATTCTATTATTATTGTTTTAGCCTTAAGTCTCAGATGTTCCGTGTTACGACTATCTCACCGTACATGAGTTTATAAATGCTACTTCTGGGGACTAACCAATTTGATAAATTATTTAGTAATTTATATCTTAATGTAACTGATTTAAATTTTTTTTTTTTTTTTTATTGCTAAAGTTGACAAACAAGCAGGCTGCCCACCTGATGGTAAGTGGTAACAGTCGCCTATAGTACATGTGGTTCCCACGAGATTCGCAGCAAATCTGCAAACCTCATAAGAACCACAGTGTACGTTGCCAACTTGTGACATAAGATGTAAAGTCACAGTACCCAGTAATTTCACTGCCTATCTTACCCTTCACGCCGGAACACAGCAAAGCGAAACCCTGCTGTTTGGCGGCGGAAATAGGTAAGACGGAGGTACCCATGCAGACGACCCTGGTACAGAGTCTACCTCCTAGAATTGTAATCTGTTTTTGCGCTTGAATAAATATATTATTATTATTTAAAAAAAATATTGGCGATAGCGCATAAAAAACATAATATTAAT
>JAYEAL010000668.1:0-21301 GCA_036419045.1 Scirpophaga incertulas
TGTATAAATGAACCCGGAGTCTCGGTCTTTGGAAAATAAACACCACGTGCTAATTTAGTAATTTTCAAACAATATCACTACGTTAAATTTACAGTCCCGTATTTTCCCGGGATTTTTATTTAACAAAATGTATTTTTAAAAGCCGCTTCCATAATTTGTGAGCCAAAAATTAACTTTAGGTAAATATGCATCCGATTATCCGATCTCTAGTTATAAAAGTAAATATTAGATACAAAAAAAGCATTCAACTAAGTAATAACCTAATAACATAAAAAGACGAATGAAATAATTGATACTATGCGGTGCAATTTGGAACAGGTCTGGAGCTGATTCCAGATGTATCCAAACTCAGCTTGCCTCACTGTATATATATATTTACAAGCTGCTGCCCCCGATTTCATTTGCTCGGATAGTAGATTTTTTCCTACTCACTAGATACTTACCCTCATACGAAAAATACCCGTTTCATTAAAATCCATACAAAAGTTTTTACATGAAAGAGTAACTAACATGCATACTTACAAACTTTCGGCATTGTAAGCGTTTCTATTTGAACGATTCATTACCCTTTTTTTTAACTATACACACATATCAAATACGATCAGTCATTAATTAGAAAACCTATATTTTTTATATAATGAAATATATTGTGTATGTATGTCATTTATAATTTTGATATTCAAACAAATCTGTAATTGTAGGAAGAATCACACTGTACGTTGCCAACTTAACGTATATATAAAAAAAATAGTGTAAATAAAAAAAATATGTCATGGTACCCAATAGGTTCTATAAGGTAAGTAAACTTACAAACTAGAATACAGCAACAAGAGCACTGCTTTGCTTAACACTTATTAAAAAAATAAAAGTAACGTTGATATGGCATCATGTTTTACGATGCAACGAAACAAATGTATTAAGAAAAAAGAACTTAAGCATAAAAAATGTTTTGTATGTGTTGTTTTGTTCTCTGCGTATGTTAGTAAGTATAGGTCATTATATATTTATATAACAATGATGTCATGAACTTTATGGTGACCTCAGATACTTATCACTTTGCTTTAGGCTAATAGGTCATATATCGTGGGTTTACAAATTCAGGGTTAGCAACATGACAAATAAACTTATTCATTGTCACTTCACTTGTTTCGCTGCGCTCTGCGAGATGCATTCCCTCCTTAGGACTGCTTACTAGAGCTTTAAATGTAATTCTATTATTGGATACTCTTGTGTATAGGTCTTGAGTTTAAAACTACTGTTATGCCGCTTGTAATAGTGCAAAAGTAGACATTAAAAATGTGCCTTGTCGCTTACTGAAATCTGGGCCTCATTTGGAAAATATCACACATTTTGAAAAACTACATTTGGAAAATATTGCATATTTTAATAAAAAATGCAATTAATTAGTAAACAATACTCGCACTCGACTGTATTCATTTTTGTTTTAAAAATACCTACTTTGAAAATCGCATCACTAAAAACTTTGCGACCGGAAATTGTGATGACCATAGATAGTAAATAAATACAGAAATGACATTGATTCGCCGGTGACGCCACCGATTCCACAAATTCGAATTTCGAATTCCAACGTTCGTTGCTAAGAGCAAAAAGAAAACCTTGTGGCCTCCGTACTGTGTAACTATACACAATTCACCGTATTCGCTATAAGTTAGACAGTCATTGAGTTGTGACCACAATACTTTGCGATTACCGATCTGTTAAAAACGGCATTGGATGCTTTTCTGCAGTCTGTTTGAAAGTGGTAGTGGTATATTTTGAGGTACATAATAACAGGTGGCTTCTATATTCGCGATGAGATCATTGTCGAATGTTTACATGCCCCAATGTTAATTATTATGCGGTCATTGGTTGTAAAATAAAGGTTGCGTAACATATTATGTTATGTATGGCAATTACAAACCGTTTTCGTTCTGTCCCAAGAATTTTATTTCGTAAGGAAAAATCCGTCGCGACTCGCAAATCATTTTGATTTATTAGACTACTATCCTTTTACTTTGAAAAGATTTTAGTGTAACCTTTATTTGCAGTTAATCAAATTTTAGAAAGCGGACTTAAATTAGGTCTAAAAAAGAGTCAGTGACGGTGGTTTCCAACTTGTATTAAAGAGATTTAAATTACGAAATAATCGAATGCAACATGTAATTAATAACCAAGGAAATGTATATAATTAATTAAAAACAATATATTTAAATATAAGAACATATGTACAAAATACTTAATAATATATATACATACTTGTATGTACATTATACATATATACACACTTAAATATAGTCCGATGGATTACAAAAAATTGCGAAGAGTTTAAAGAAATAAAAATTTTTACCTTTTATTATTTGAAAAGCTCGGATAATTTCATCTATAAAAACTTATTGCCAGAGACCTTATTTACTAAGTCATAGCTTATTCCACAGTCTAATTGCTATAATCTTGAAAAATATTAATATAAACTTAGAATTACGAAGAGTAATTTAATAAATTAATGAATTTAAAAGTAAATATTATTACTTACTTTAAAAAAGAAAAAAATATTAATGTTTCATTCATAAATATAATATGTAATAGTTATTTATAATCAGTACCTATAATTGATTAACCTATGCAGTGCACAGATTAGTATACTATTATGCAGTGGCGGTTTAAAAAACCATTCGCTATTCTCCTTTAAAATCACAAAGGGATTCAAATCCATACGTTCACCGTTTAAGTAAACAAACTATTTCCAAACCAAAGATGACCTATTAAGTAAGTTCTATTCTAGGAAAACTAAAAACAATTTGATCTTCGAGGAGGTCTGTGTCCGGTTGTGGGCGTTCTCTCACTTGAAATAGTGATTAAATTATATGTTATAAATTGTGTCTGCAGACAGATAACCGCCACGTCATGGGAATATAAGCTACCTATTATATTTTTTATTTATTTATGAGCACTAGGGTTGTTGAAAGTCCTTTATTAATTAACAGTGTACGTTAATTCACGTCAAGTCTTAAGAATGTGAATTTTCACTATATAGAACGTACTACTAACAAGCTCAAAACATAATTGTCGGAGAGTTTGCACAAGTTTTAAATAAACTGTTTGAATTATTCAAAAGCCGAATTCAAACATGCCATTGTATAGTGCTAGTGCTAATATAAATCAACGGTAGACTGTTAGTAATCGCTTATGTAAATTTACTGTAATATGTGCATATAAGTAGATATATATTTGATATTGGTACATATGTGACAACATCGCGATGTGTTATTTTTATAATACTTACATATATATTTTTCGTACTAAGTAGGTATTGTTGTCGACAATATCAACACCTAGAAATAACGGCTTAATTATTTAAAGCAATGGAATACTAGCGTGACCTTTATGACTTGCACTCTTCCCGACTGACTGAATACTGACCCCAACCAAGTCATATCTAACCACTAGCTGACCCGCGCCCACTTCGTTGGGCATAATATTAATAATCCCCGAAGCGAGCACGAAAGCGAACTGAATTAAACCCGAAGCCATCGCGCGCCGTCCGCTGATGATGATGATGATGATGATGATGATGATGATGATGACACTCAACAATAATGTGGCTTTCTATTGGTGAAAGAATTTTTAAAATCGATGATGATGATGATGATGATGACGATGATGATGACACTCAACAATAATGTGGCTTCCTATTGGTGAAAGAATTTTTAAAATCGATGATGATGATGATGATGATGATGATGATGATGACACTCAACAATAATGTGGCTTCCTATTGGTGAAAGAATTTTTAAAATCGATGATGATGATGATGATGACACTCAACAATAATGTGGCTTTCTATTGGTGAAAGAATTTTTAAAATCGATGATGATGATGATGATGACACTCCGCAATAATATGGCTTCCTATTGGTGAAAGAATTTTTAAAATCGGTTCAGTAGATCCCGAGATTACCCCTTACAATTTACAAACACACAAACTTTACTTCTTTATAATATTAGTATAGATTACACCTTTTAAAATCAAATGTGCGACTTTTTATGTTGGATAATGTCACAAACAAAAAAGAGACAGTAGTCAAATCCGCAATCTATCATCACGGTATAACCTCACGCATGAGAAGTAGAATTGCATATTTACATTACAATGACTGCGTATAATAATTTAGGTTTTTACACTATACTAGCTGGCCCACAGACGTTGTCCTGTCAAATGTCTCAAATGTCAAATGTCTCAAATGTCACGTTGTCTCACGTTGTCTCAAATGTTTTTAAATAAATAATTTAGCTGAAAAACAATATCTATATGACCGTATTGTGAATCTAAACCATTCTCAAGCCCCTGGAATACACACAAAAAATTTCATCAAAATTGGTCCAGTCGTTTTAGGAGGAGTTCAGTCACATACACACGCACACAAGAAATATATATATTAAGATAGGCTAGTACTTGACTAGCTGGTGTCCGCCATTATGTTCTGCGGCATTAAGTGGAAAAAATCTACCTTCTATGGTAGATTTTCTCTACTTACTTGACACTTATTGTCATAATTTGGATTCACAACATCCTTAATAATATTATAAGCCGCGAAAGTTTGTAAGTATAGACCGATGTTTTTAAGGACCACAAAAATGGCGGCGCCATTGGTATATTTCCTGTAATTTTATTACGTTTTATATGGACTCGCCGCATACGGTCGGCGCCGCACAGTGGAACGAGCTATATACATTGACTGATAAAAATACATTTTAGAAGTTTCAAGAATTGCATACTTTTTTATATTTTTGTTATAGCCAAAGGCTAAATCTTTCACTATGCATAAATATATATACGTTACAGGTCTAGAAATAATATTATATGGCCGAATGCGATGATTTATATTGTCTTTTTTTGCGCCAATAATATCTCACTGTTGGAAGTGGATTTCTCAAAATAACTTTAACGGAACACTTGATTATTGTATACCATTTAAAAGAACGTCTTTTGTAGAATACGAAACTATTATTATTTTTGTATTTTTTTTACCGGCGCGCCAGTGGCGGCCACGCGCTACAAACGCTTTTAGACGCTACAAATGCTTTTAAACGCTTTTAGAAACGCTAAACGTCCAGAATCGGCCGTTCAGAAACTGAACCAAGTTTAACATGAACGACGATTACGCAAAGCTGGTGAAAATGCAAACTCGGTAGCGAAACTCAGTTTAGAGCGTAAACTAAGTTTAACTTGAACTGATCTTTGAATTGAACTTGAAATGCACAATCCCCGAGCGCATGAAACTCCGAACGTCAATCCTCGCGATCGAGTCTCGCACATTACTGGGGTTTAAAATAAAATATAGCAGAAAAATAACATCTTCATTTAAATTTAATGTTATAAGTTATAACTGATTTGCTTATTATAAAATATAGTCATTATTGACAAATCAAATAAAGTCTATCCAAATAAAGTTTTGGACACACGTAATTCATGAAAATAGAATTTAATTTTGAATGACCGTTGTAGCGCCATCTTGCCAATACACGCTGGATTGGCAGTTTCTTCTCAACTACACTAGATGTCGCTAAGTCAATCATTTGGTTTCATTTATTACTAGATATTTAACAGTAGCAGTAAAAGTTATAATTTTATTTTGCCAAACCACAAGTTGTAGTTACTTCGTCAGCTTAAACGGCTGCGTTCAGTTACCTATATCAAAAAAATATAAACGACTGTCTTACTTTTTTTACAGATAATGGGCAAAGATGACAAAGAAGATTCCGGCTTCGGTTTCAAAGACAAGGCAAAAGCAGAGGAAACACTCAGACTGTTAGAAGAGCATCCGATGAACTACAGAAGATTGACGGTGCGAGGTTTGCTGGGACGAGCAAAAAGAGTTTTATCATGTAAGATCAATTAATTTTTTTTTCTTTTTTTTCCTCAGGAGGGAGGCTGAGAAATCCATCATGGATACCAACGCAACAGGCAAGCAGGGATGCGTTGATTATGTCGGACTCCTGGTACTGTCGAGACGGCTCGACTACACAGACCTACCGACTAAACTCAGCCTAGCCTTTGGTCCTATTGACCCTACTGGCTTTTTGACGAGAGGGCCGCACCTCAGGAGAGGCACGGGTTAGCGCTACCCCATGGTGAGGGTATATGCGCTAGAAGAAGGCACGAATCTCCAAAGTGGGACCGGCCAGTATTGACAAGAACCTAATCATGGCTAAGCAGAAGGCTGCCGTTTGGGGTTGACAAGGGGAGCGACGGCTCAGACGCCGCCGCTTTGCAGGTCTAGAAGTTCCTGCGTGAGTTGGTTAGGGGGGTCGCTAAGGACATGTCGCGGTCTACGAATCCTCTGCCGTATATGACTAGTGTTGCCATGAGACTGGCTCACAGTTGGTGGTATTGACGGGTAAGATCAATTAATAATTTAAGACGGTATAAATAAAGATTTTGCAATCTAGTTTAGTTGATCCGTTTTGTTGTCTCGTTCCTTCTTTCAATCAATATCGTAAGTAGTGCTCGGAATAGCTAGTTTAATTTTATGTACTTGCAGATAGAAAGTCCTTCCACTTGCTACGGTCTTACATATCTCTTTCGCTTCATCTTCACGTAATCTCTGCCTACCCCCGTGGGAAAAAGGCGTGAGTGTATGTATGTATGTATGTAGAAAGAAAGTCAATGTAAGCGTAACATGGATAAACCTTAAATCAGCGTGATTTCCGGGACCTTAAATAATGCAATGCAATGGAACTTATGATATTTTATATAATCATGAAATTACACTTATTGTTTATTTGTAGTTTTATAGGCAGTGAGTAGAAGGAAAAAATCACATTCGGATATTACAGATATTTATTGCAAGCTTACAATATAAATTAAATTTAAAAAATAAACATATATTTATATTAACATTAAAAGTGTTGTTCCGATGGTGTAATTAGCTTGGTTTTGCCTAAGTTTCAGTAGTTAGATACTAATTACCTGATGCCTATATTCTATACAAAATAATTATTATTTTTGAAAAAAAAAATGCTTTATTTAATAGAATAATTTTGCATTTAATTAAATATTTGACATTAGTCATCAAAAACGCTCATGACTGTCATGGCGTCTTGAATAGACGTCACGCCGTCAAAAACACAGCTGTTTAGTAAATCGAATATTCGGTATCGTGAAGTTATTTATAAAAAATGATTCATCGTATTACAAGTACTGCATATGCCCCCTTTTTTTTTTTTTTTTTTTTTTTTTTTTTGTTCCCTGAGGAAAATGCATTAAATTGCATACCCCGGCTGTGGCGAGCCGGGGTTGTGGGGCTCTCCTCCCAGAAGGGGAGGCCTACCCACTAAAAACCTCAGGGATGGCCTTCCTCAGGCATGTAGGGAGCCCCCGGGAACACAAAGGCCACTTCCGGGAACCCCCAGCCTCCGCTCCCCTCTCTAGAGGGGAGCCCTCCTCGGGGGAAGCTACCACCTCCCCCGGTCCCCTCCACCGACGACGCCCCCCGGCCACGGAAGGGGCGTGGTCCATCCCGGGTCGCCGTAGCGGTCGCGACTTCCTCGCGCCCGCCGGCGACCCGCGGCGGCGCCGCAGCTGTGCTACCGAGCCCGGCGCCGCCTCCTTCGAGCGGGATCGGCCATCTCCCGACCCCGCTCGGCGGCCTCCTTCTGGAGCATTACTGCTTCACAGAAGGAGGCCACAGCCCTCCAACCTCCCTCGTCCGCCAGCATTGCCGCAATCAATGCCGGCGGAGACAGATCTCGCCCGATCTCTGCGACCAAGACTCGGCGCTCGGAGGCCCACGCGGGGCACTCCGCCAGCGTGTGCTGGGCCGAGTCGAGGTCGGATGCGCAGTGGTGACAATGTGTCGATCCCTCCCGTCCTATTCGACACAGATACTCACCGAAGCAGCCGTGCCCGGTGAGTATCTGAGTCAATCGGTAGGTGACCTCCTCCTTCCCGTTGAGCCAAGCTTCGAGGTGCGGGAGTACGGCACCGACGGCCCGCTGGCGCGCGCAGATCCGTAATTCGAGCTGCGCACGCCAGGCCGCCACAATCCGTCGGTGCCACTCCCGCTTAGGCACTTCGTGCGCGGGTTCCAGGGCGCTCCCCCCATCGCCCCCCCGGCCGACACGCCGCGACGCATACGTCGCCGCGTACATGTCGGCCAGGATGTCGAATGGGGGGAGCGTCCCAGAACTGTCGCCGCCTCGTACGAGATTGTACGGTAGCCTCGTACGATCCGTATGGCCATTATCCGCTGCAGGCTCCGTAGCAGAGCTCTGCAGCGGGGGGACCTCGCGCAGTCTTGCGACCACACGGGAGCCCCATACATGGCCACGGATCGCACGACGCCCTCGTACAGGCGGCGGACTCCATCCCTCGGTCCCCCGAGATTGGGCAGCAGGCGATGCAATGCGCCCGCCACCCTTTTGGCTCGGGGGACCAACCGCACGAAATGCTCCTCGAAGCTCCAGCGGCGGTCCAGGGTGAGGCCCAGGTACTTTATGTACGGCCCCACCGGGACCACCGCGTCACCCACCCGGATCCGGCAACTGGGTGGTTCCCGGCGCCTCGGAAGGCCGTGGAACCATAGCGCCTCGGTTTTGTGAGGCGCTATTTGTAAACCCAGCTGGCGGATCGCCCGCACGACACATGCCACCCCAAGCTCGGCAAGCCTGAGCACCGGCTCGAAGTCGGCCCCTGTCGTCACGACGAGAGTGTCGTCAGCGTAGCAGACGACACTCACGCCGCGAGGAAGGCTGGTGCGAAGGACCGCGTCGTATGCGAGGTTCCATAGCAGGGGTCCCAACACCGACCCCTGCGGAACGCCGCATTCGACCCTCCTCGACGTTTCCATCCCGTCCCGTCCCATCACGCCGATCGTCCTGTCGCGCAGATAGTCCCCGACCACTGCCCGCAGGTAGGGAGGCAGCTCGTGGTATACGAGCGCCTCCCTAATGGCCTGCCAGGGGAGGGTGCCGAAGGCGTTGACGATGTCTAACGACACCGCCAACGCCACCCCCCCGATCGGACTGCGGACTCCGACAGGGAACGAACACGCTGGATGGCGTCCAGCGTTGATCGCCCCCGCCGGAATCCAAATTGGCAGTCCGATAGGTCGGGACCCGCGCGCGACAGGTGCTCGCTGATACGAGCGGAGATAACCCTCTCAAAGAGTTTCCCCGCCTCGTTCAGCAAGCAGATCGGACGGAACGAAGATGGAACGTCGCCGGTCCTTCCTTCCTTCCTGAGGAGCCACCAACCTGGCCGACTTCCAGTCAACGGGAAACACGCCCTCGCGGAGACAGCTCGTGAAGAGCTGTCTCACCGTGCTCCCTAACGCCCTGAGCGCCAGCGCTAGCACCTTTCCCGGGACCCCCATCCGGTCCCGGGGCAGTGTTGCGCGCAGAGAGCCGCGAAACGGCCCCGGCGAGCTCGCTCTCCGTCACCCGGAGGTCATCCGACCAAGGGCCGGGCGACGGGGCGCGGCGGGACTGTCCCGGACCCTCGGGAAGAGCGTATCCACCGCTCTTCCCACGACGAGAGGGTCCAGGGTCTCCGTCAGCGGAGGGACCCACGGTCGGAGCTTGCCCAGTACCATCCGGTACGGGCGCCCCCATGGGTCCCTCTCCAGTCCCCCCAGCAGCTCGCGCCAGGACCGCGCCTTGGCGTCGGCGATGGCGACGCCGAGCGCCTTGGCCGCGGCTCCGTACGCGCTTCTGGCGCTCAGGACTTCGTCGACTGAGGCTCGCCGTCTTCGACGGGCTCTGAGGTACTGGCGGCGCGCGGCTACTACAACGACCCGTAGCCGCGCGATCTCCTCGTTCCACCAGTACGCAGAGCGCCGCCGGGGCGGCCTGACTCGGGGCATGGAGACGTCGCAGATCGACGTCATCGTGCCCCGGAGCCAGGCGGCCCGCGCATGCACATCGAGGTCGGGCGAAATCCGTGCCTCCTCCGCCCAGTCCGCGACGTGGGCAGCGGCTAGAGCCGCATCCCGGTCCAGCCGCTTGATGGACCAACGTCGCGGACGGCTGTCCTCCTGGAGTGTGCGGGAAGGGCGACGGTGGGCCACCGACACGTCGAACACGATGTGCCGGTGGTCGGAGAGTGTAACCACCTCCGCCGCCACCCTCCAACCTGACACCATGCGGTGCGCAGAGGGAGTCGCCCATGACAGGTCGACGATCGACTCCCCCTGCCACCGCACGCAGGTGCTGACCGAACCCCGGTTTAAACAGCCGGAGGTCCAGTCCCGCCGCCCACTCCAGGAGTGTCTCCCCTCTTACGTCGTCCCGGGTGTCGCCCCACTCTCGCGAGTGGGCGTTAAAATCACCCAGGACGAAGACTGGACGGGGAGCGCAACAGCGAACGCAGTTCGCTACCCCGTCCAGAAATGCCTCGAATGCGGCGAGGCCGCAGTTCGGGGAGATGTAACAGCCTATCGTGGCCGTGGACCCCCATTCCACGGCCACGTAACCCGGCCCCGTAGCGAGCAGGGTGCAGTGCGGTCGGTCGGTCGCCCAATAAATGGCGACCAAGCCCTGGTCGTCCCCAAACCACCTTGGGTGGTTCGGGACAGAGTAGGGCTCTGCGACGACCGCCAGGGCAACCTCATCCTCCGCGAGCGCTTGGATCAAAAGATCCTGCGCCGCGCGGCAGTGATTGAGGTTGCCCTGGAGCACCCTGCACCCTGTGCTTTGGACGTCCATGTTAAGATTGGACGTCCATCGCTACGCTCGTCCCCGAGGCCGGGGCGGGAGGTTGGGCGACCCCCCTCTTCCTTTTGGGTGGGCAGCACCTCCTGCTGCCCACTCGGTGGCCTGCCGGTCTGCCCAGGTCCTTGCAGACCGGGCAGGAGGGAGCACTCGCGGTGCAGAGACGGGCTATATGCCCCGGCTCTCCGCACCGGTAGCACAGAGTGCTCCGATCCACCTGCCGGTTAGGGCAATTAACCCTAACGTGCCCCCTCTCGAGGCACCCGAAGCACTGCTGGGGGCGTACCTCGAGTGCCTGCACCTTGACCGAGGACCACCCGACCAGGAGCCGCCCCGCTGTCAGTTTCCTGACGGCTGCGAGCGGACACCTGACCCAGGCGGTCCCCAGGCGGGCGTGCCCGGCGCGTATATCCCCGACCTTAACGTCGGCCGGGGAACACCCGCCGGCAGCGGATATGGCTGCTGCCACATCCGCTTGGGCGATGGACTCGTCGAGGTCCATCACCCGCACATCCGCCATCTTGCACGGGCGCGTAATTTTCGCGCCCGTGCCTTCGAGAGCCTCCCTCATTCGCTCCGCCAGGACATCAGCCTTAGCGGAGCTCTCCGGGCCCGGCACTTCTAATAGGAGGGCCCCGGTTGCCGCCCTTCTGGTGCGCACGCCGCCTGTGATCCCTATGGCCGCCAAGCTAATTTTTGCTTTGGCGGTCCCCATGACGGCGGCGTACGTGGTCCCAGAATCCGGAGGCACCGTAACAACCACCGCCGCGCAGGCCGGTGGTTTGGGTAGCCTCCGGGGACCAGTCTCCACCACTTTAATGGTCGGCGCCTTTTTGGGAGCCGGTGCCTTCTCGGGGGCGGCCTTCTTTTGGCGCCTCGCCACGGTGGCCCAGGAGGTCACCCCGGGGATCTCGGGCGTCGGCGCTGATGGTGTCGCCAGCGGGACCACCGTGACGGGCCTTGAAGGAGGAGGAGCTGCCTTCTTGTTTTTCTTCCCCCCCCTCTTCTTCCTCTTCCCGCCCACTACCGGCGCTGCAGGTGACGCAGGGTGAGCCACCTCCATCTGGCGGTGCTCATGCGCCAGCGGGGGCCGCCTTCCCATCTCGGGGAAGAACCGGCGCATAAGGTCCGCCTGAAAACGGGCGAACTCTCTCTCCATTATGGAAGAGAGCTCTCCCCAGGCCGGTCGCGCCGGTTCCTCCTGGGGCGACTGAGATGTTGGAGCGGGCACGCTTACCTGCCCACTCCCTGTCGCCCCACCCTTCCTCCCCCTCGTTGGCCTCTTCTCCGCTGGGGGAGCCGCGCTCCCCGGGGACGGCACCGGTGGCCCCGCCTGGAGGCTCCTCTTTAGAGCCTCATTTTCCCGCTGCAGGGACGCCACCTCCTCGGCCAGGACCAGAACGCGGGCGGAGAGCTGTTCGATGGTGGACGTGACCCGGGAGTTCTCCCGGTCGCTTCTCTCCGCCCGCTCGCACAACTCGGCCGTCCCGGCCTTGAGGGTGGTGAGCGCGGATCTACAAACGCCCACCACTTCCGCCTTTGAGCTCCTCGCCCGCTCAACTGTTTTTTCTACATCGGACAGGCACGCCAACATGCCTGCCCCGATGTCCGTCGTGGCGGAGGCCTCCCCCTCCGCGGCTGTCTCTTTGGAGGGGACGTCCCCGTCTCCATCTGTCCGTTTCCCCTTCTTCTTCGTTCCATTCAGGGGACGCAACGATTTGCGCTTACGCGCTGTCCGCGGCGCCTCGCTGTCGGTGGTCGCGACCGACATACAGCTATCGCTGTCGTCGTCGCCCGCAACCACCGCCACCGATGCCCTGTTGTTTCCAGACATCCTTGGCCGCGGTGTGTCCGGTCGTAAAAACGACAGGACGTTGTCTCCGCCACGGCCAATTTCCCCAACCCCTGAGGTGGACCCCCGTGAAGGGGACCGCGACCTCCCACTGTCTTTTGCGTCCTTCGTCCGGTGCAAGGACCGGACACGCCGTCTCACCGCGGGATCATCGGCTACGGCCTCGGCCGCCGCCGGAACATCCGCCACCTCCTCCACAGCAGATACTACGCCCGCACTCCCTATTTCTTTCTCCTCGGTTTTTTTATTTAAGTTTAGGTTATTCATTATGAATCCCACGAGTATGGGGGATAAGATAGTCCACCCGGGCGGTGCCCCCTGCACCCGGGTAACCCTTAATACTCTGGGGGGTCGGGAGGTACCCCAGGTTGGCGCTAGCTGGTGGACTGTACGCCGCCCACCACCCGAAGGCCCCCTACTGCCGCGGTTCCCAACAGCAGGGAATTGCGGTTTTTTAACGTGGTTTTCTCCACTCGGCCCGGCCGGTTAAGGCAGGGCCCCTACGCACTCCGATCGGCCGCGAGACGTGATCCACGACACCGACCAGAGCGCACAGGTTGCCCGACGGGGGTCCGAAAACCTAATCGGCAGCCACACCCGTGGCCGCCGACCCCGCCGCGCCGCGGACCTTGCAGGTCCGCCGTACCACGCCACCCAAAGGTGGCCACTGGGCCCCCGTGGGGCCCCACACATGCAGTGCCGACGCACTGCGGCGAAAACTCGCCACGCCACGCCACCAGAAGGTGGCTGCCGGATAAGATCCGGCCATTCCACGACCCGGGATGGGTCTAGAGGACGAGAGCTTCACCCCTTCTTCAGAAAGAGGGGGGACTTCGCCCCTTCGTCGCCGAGGCGGGAGGCCACATGAAGCGGCCCGCCGGGTTGAACCCGGCCATCCACCGCCCTCTACGGGGGCCTCGCTAGTTTCTGTCCGCGCCGGCCGAAGCCGGTACCCCCATATCTGGGGGCGTTCCCCTATCCGCAACCCGGGGACGCGTCCGATGGCAGATCTAGCAACTGCACACGGGAGCATAGTGCCCCCAGTTGTACAAGCACAATAAACACCAAAAAAATTATTTAATATATGCCAAAACAACACAGATACGTAAAAAGTGGCTAACCTCCGAGAAGGAATACCCATTCTTTTTCGCCTTCCACAAGACACTTGGAATGACATTTTGACTTTGACGTTTCGCACGGCGGACGTAACAACTTTTTTAATTGTGTTTGCTGTCCAAGACTTGGCTTATTTTGTGCAATTTAATTATAAAAATAAAATAATCAGAAGTTATTATTTCAAACTTGTTTTTTCATAATTAAAGATCATCTAATAGTTATGCCAACCTAATGCATCAGATTTGTTCATAGTGGATACAAGCCTATTATTCGCTTCGAATGAAGATCGCCAACGTAATCATATCGTGATCGGTGCAAGGAATTTTTCATATCATAATTTATAAAGCGAAGACGTTCCACGTCAACAGAAGTCAAGGAGCATAATCTGTAACAATTTTGTAAAGAGATTAGCGTCCAAAGAGTTTTCGAATTCTTTATAGAGTCAATCATAAAATCTAATTTTATTTTATGTTACAACTTATTATACAACAAAAAGCTACAAATGAAATACTATTTCAAATTCAAATTCAAATTCAAAATCATTTATTCAATCTGGGCTGTTACAAGCACTGTGAATGTCGAAAAGCTACGCCATCGTTCGCAAATCTACGGCGGGAGACCTTGTACTGAGAAGAACCGGCAAGAAACTCAGCAAGGGCTGTTTTTTTTCCCTGTATTAAATAGATACAGAGTCGTCAATTTGGAAAATGACTTCAATATTGATAATTCAATGAAGTCACTTTCCATTACATAGTATTTAATAAAAAAATATTTAGAAAACATGCCTATATTTAGGATGCCGTGTCATACAGTTTAAAGAAATTATTAAAGTTAAATTAAAATTATAATAAATACGAGTAGTACCCAGTATAGCAAAGAGCAGACTCATCTCCGCTGGCAGCACCCGTTCACGAGCATGACGCATGAACCAGCCATCGCTTCGTTCAACATGTTTTAGGGAACGTAACGACCCGCCTCACACGACACTTTGAAAGTTCAATATAATTTTTTTACAATCGCTGAAAATGGTAAGTTCCCAGGCATATCCATACTGTAGGCGAAGGCGGGGCCACGCAAGCGCGGTGTTGCCTGTCTAGTGACCCTACCGTGAGGCTGCGTGCGCGTCCGGCTAAGCGCGCACGCCCGTGGTGAAGTCTCTCTGTCTGGGGGACTGTCCAGGGGTTTCCCGGGTCCCTCTTGGCGGTGGCTTGACCAACTCTTGGTCGAGCCGGCCCGGGACACATGGCGGTCGAATCGCGAAAGCGCACCCCGCCATGTACCCCGTATGGACCTTTTTTTTTTGAGAGAAATGAATAAAGCTGCATACCCCGGCTATGGCGAGCCGACGGTTATGTGGGACTCTCCTCCCCAGAAGGGGGAGGTCTACCCACTAAAAATCTCAGGGATGGATACAGGGGAGCCCTCCTCGGGGGAGGCTGCAATACCTCTTCCGATCTCTTCCACCCGATGACGCCCCTCAGCCACGGAAGGGGCGTGTTCTATCACGGGTCGCCGTATCCGCGGGCGCAACTTTCCTCGCGCCGCCGGCGAACCGAGGCGGCGCCGCAACTGTGCTACAGAGCCCGGCGTCGCCTTCTTCGAGCGGGATCGGCCATCTCCCGATCCGCTTGGCGGCCTCCTTCTGGAGCATCACTGCTTCACAGAAGGAGGCTGCAGCCCTCCAACCTCCCTCGTCTGCCAGCATTGCCGCAATCAATGCCAGACAGATCTCGCTGGATCTCTGGCGACCAAGCCTCGGCGCTCGGAGGCCCACGGCCCACGGGGCACTCCGCCAGCGTGTGCTGGGCCGAGTCGAGGTCGGATGCACAGTGGTGGCAATGTGTCGATCCCTCCCGTCCTATTCGACACAGATACTCACCGAAGCAGCCGTGCCCGGTGAGTAGCCCTGTATGGGCCTAAGAGAACTCGGGGGGATTTTAGTGGGTAGGCCAGACCTCTATGACCGGAGAGCCCCATACACCGGCCGCGCCTTGCCAGCGCGGTGTCATGGTGCATAAGGTCACATTTCCCCCCCCCCCCCCCCCCCTTAAAAGGCATATCCATACTATTGATGTCACAAAATCGTCAGTACATAAAAATTAAACTACCTATTCCGAGCACTAACCATAAGTTATGATGAGAAAAAAACGTGGGTTGACTCAGTCTAACTAAGTCTTAGTTACACCAAATTGACCGCTATAGTCGTGTGGTTAGTACACCGGTTTATATATATACAGCTGGCCCAACAGACCGTTGTCCTGTCAAATGTCTCAAATGTCAAATGTCTCAAATGTCACGTTGTCTCACGTTGTCTCAAATGTTTTTAAATAAATAATTTAGCTGAAAAACAATATCTATATGACCGTATTGTGAATCTAAACCATCCTCAAGCCCCCTGGAATACACACAAAAATTTCATCAAAATTGGTCCAGTCGTTTAGGAGGAGTTCAGTCACATACACACGCCACACAAGAAATATATATATAAGATTTTTTACATCGGTTATATATATAATATAATATATATATATATATATATATACTATCAAAATATTTATAATACATATATAAATTTTTTTATATTATATAATTATTACATACGTATGTCTATCCGTTGCCTAGATCCCATAACACAAGCCTTACAGAGCTTACTTTGGGCTAGGCTAATTGGTGTGAGTGTAAGGAATATTTATATATGTATAATATATGTATGTCTGTGCCGTTGCCCTAGATCCCATAACACAAGCCTTACAGAGCTTACTTTGGGCTAGGCTAATTGGTGTGAGTGTAAGGAATATTTATTATATGTATAATATATGTATTGTCTGTCCGTTGCCCTAGATCCCATAACACAAGCCTTCAGAGCTTACTTTGGGCTAGGCTAATTGGTGTGAGTGTGAGAAATCCTACTACTATTATAAAGGCGAAAGTTTGTAAGTATGGATGTATGGATGTTTGTTCCTCCTTCACGTAAACTACTGAATGGATTTGAATAAAACTTTACCACAATATAGCTTATACATCAGAATAACACATAGGCTACAATTTTTGAGGTTTCTAATGTGAGGTAAAAAAAAACCACATTTTTTGCGCTTATGCTGACTGAATCCTACAAGATAGATCAATACTGCAGTAGCTACCTATGATTAGGGCTCTGCAGTGCTTAGTTACCGTATTTCTTACTTATTACTAGACTAGACGGGACGAACCTGAAGTCCACGCGAAACGAAGTCTCGGGCAAAAGCTAGTATTTATATATTATTACTAGCTTTTTGCCCGCGGCTTCGCCTGCGTGGATTTCGGGATTGGGTCTATTAGAGAGTTAAGGGTCATAGCTTTTGCCCACGGCTACATATGCGTGGAAGTCGGTTTATGGCGCGAAGGTTTTATCGCGCTTCCCGTGGGACTATCCGTTTTTCCGAGATAAAAAATACCGCAAAACCTTGCTCAAGAATCACTCTATCTATTGATGAAAACCGCATGAAAATATGTGCAGTAGTTTTTGAGCGAAGCCTTTATTGCGCATCCCGTGTGGATCTGTCGATTTTTCGGGGATAAAAAGTAGTCTATGTTACTCGGGATAATGTAGCTTTCCAAAGGTGAAAGAATTTTTGAAATCGGTCCAGTAGTTTCGGAGCCTATTCATTACAAACAAACAAACAAACAAATCTTTCCTCTTTATAATATTAGTATAGATTTAATCAACACAAAAGAGCACGAAATATGTATGTTTGGCAATAATATAAAAGTCTGCAACATCGGCATCATCCGACCAAGTCTTGTGAATTTTGTTATTATGTAAAAGTTATATATGTTTTCATAAATATTTCTTGGTTTCCTCAGTGACGAAAGCGGAAGATAAGATTAAAAACATAAAAGAAGCGATGGAGGTATTCGAGAAATGGCTCGAAGACCCTAGACAAGAACAAGGAACAGAAGACTGACAAGAAAGACAAACAGAGTAAACAAGAAAAAGAGAGAGAGCGCAGACAAAAATGGCGATGAAAAGGTATGTATGTCCGGGTTCCGAGTAAAATGTTAAACATGAACTATAGTCCATTTCAACTAGGATGTTCTCTGTGACAGTTCATCGTGCTCCGAATAACGCATTTTCGTTTGACAAACAAAATAATTTTATTCCTTAATATGTTTTATTCATAGTAGCTTCATTGCAAAAAATAATAAAATAAAATATATTTTACTTATAAAACGAAGACAGTATCGCTTACTTTAATTTAATGAAATAAAGAATAAAAATAAATCTTTTTTAAAAAACTATGCAATTCGTAAACATGAAACGGTACGTCAAAAAAACATAGAGGTGGGACATCGAATAATCGGCGGCCATCTTGTGATTACCTGACAATCGAGTCAGTACGAGTGTGTCAGACTTGTATGCGAGTTGTGTTTTCATCGAATTTTGCGTGGTGTTCTGTTATTGTTGTTATTGTTGACTGTTGTTGCTGTTTTTGTTTAAGTTTTTGTTGTTATTTTTTGGCAAAATGCCGAAAAAATCACAGGTAAACACTTGACTATTAATTTCTACTATACCTACATAATATTATTACATAAGATAAATGCATTGATCAACAAAAACTTTCAATATAATACAGAAACACTAATGATACTCAAAGTTTTGGTAGTAAGATAACATCGATTTCATTTCCATATAAAGTATAATCGATTACCAGAAACAATCGATTTTATTTTCACTGTAGGACCTCTCTACAAGTGTCGAAATCGAACTGTCACAGAGATCATCTTATTTGAAATGGACTATAGTCGAACGAAGAAAAAGCCTTTACGCTTATTCAGTAAAGTTAATTAATTTTCTATGTTATGAACATAATTTAAATCTCAAATTCGTCGTCCATAGTCGAGTGAATAGTACACCGGTTTCAAGGTGTCGCCATCTCTGAGGTCCCAGGTTCGAATCCCGGTGGGGCAGATGTGTGTGATGAAACTTGAACTTTGAACATTTGTACCTTAGTCATGGTTGTTGATATATATTTCAATAAAAATAGTTATATATGTATAATATATGTATGTCTGTCCGTTGCCCTAGATCCCATAACACAAGCCTTACAGAGCTTACTTTGGGCTAGGCTGATTGGTGCGAGTGTAAGGAATATTTATATAAGTATAAAATACTAGCTTTTGCCCGCGACTTCGTCCGCGTGGAATAGTGACTTCGGCAGATTTTTGGTTAACCAACAACATATTTATATTTATATTTGAATAAAGATTAATATTATTATGTTGATACAACTTAAACAAATTATTTCGACCAAATTTGGTACCATAAAAACGGTCATTGTGACTAAACCTTAAAAGATAGACATATGCCGTCGCGGACTTTTTTTTAGATCATGTATAGAGGAATAATTCTTTCATACATATTTTTTGTGTATCTTGAACCGTTTCGCAGCGCACGCAAAGAAAGCCTTCAAAAATGAATAATTTTCCCCGTTTTTTACACATTTACCGCTCTGTCTTTGCTCCTATTGGTCATAGCGTAATGTTATTTAGCCTATAGCCTTCCTCGATAAATGGACTATCCAACAAAAAAAGAATTATTCAAATCGCACCAGTAGTTTCGGAGATTAGCGCGTTCAAAACAAACACACAAACAAACAAACAAACTCTTCAGCTTTATATATTAGTATAGATGTATGTCTATCCGTTGCCCTAGATCCCATAACACAAGCCTTACAGAGCTTACTTTGGGCTAGGCTGATTGGTGCGAGTTGTAAGGAATATTTATATATGTATAATATATGTATGTCTATCCGTTGCCCTAGATCCCATAACACAAGCCTTACAGAGCTTACTTTGGGCTAGGCTGATTGGTGCGAGTGTAAGGATATTATATATGTATAATATATGTATGTCTGTCCGTTGCCCTAGATCCCATAACACAAGCCTTACAGAGCTTACTTTGGGCTAGGCTGATTGGTGCGAGTGTAAGGAATATTTATATATGTATAATATATGTATGTCTATCCGTTGCCCTAGATCCCATAACACAAGCCTTACAGAGCTTACTTTGGGCTACGCTGATTGGTGCGAGTGTAGGAATATTTATATATGTATAATATATGTATGTCTATCCGTTGCCCTAGATCCCATAACACAAGCCTTACAGAGCTTACTTTGGGCTAGGCTGATTGGTGCGAGTGTAAGGAATATTTATATATGTATAATATATTCGTATGTCTATCCGTTGCCCTAGATCCCATAACACAAGCCTTACAGAGCTTACTTTGGCTAGGCTGATTGGTGCGAGTGTAAGGAATATTTATATATGTATAATATATGTATGTCTATCCGTTGCCCTAGATCCCATAACCAAAGCCTTACAGAGCTTACTTTGGGCTAGGCTGATTGGTGCGAGTGTAAGGAATATTTATATATGTATAATATATGTATGTCTATCCGTTGCCCTAGATCCATAACACAAGCCTTACAGAGCTTACTTTGGGCTAGGCTGATTGGTGCGAGTGTAAGGAATATTTATATATGTATAATATATGTGTCTCTATCCGTTGCTCTAGATCCCATAACAAAGCCTTACAAGCTTACTTTGGGCTAGGCTGATTGGTGCGAGTGTAAGGAATATTTATATATGTATAATATATGTATGTCTATCCGTTGCCCTAGATCCATAACACAAGCCTTACAGAGCTTACTTTGGGCTAGGCTGATTGGTGTGAGTGTGAGGAATATTTATATATGTTAAATATATGTATGTCTATCCGTTGCCCTAGATCCCATAGCACAAGCCTTACAGAGCTTACTTTGGGCTAGGCTAATTGGTGCGAGTGTAAGGAATATTTATTTATTATTTGAATTGAATAACTATTTTTATTTGTGATATTCAGAAATGCAAAATAAATGTACATTTTTGGCAAAAAAAGGCAGCGACAAATACGAATTCGTAAGCTTCCTTTATTCATATCCAAATTTCTAACTAAGCTGTAAAGATTTATAATTATTGTGTTTATACGTAGCTATTAACGGCGATTAAAGTCAGACATTGGCTTGACAAAGTCAAAGGTCCACCATGCAGCTCAAATTTTCAATAAGAGATTTTCCTAGTAACGGATTAAGAAGATAAAGTAAGGAAGTAAATTCACCTTGGTCACAACGATTTTCTTCAACATAGAATCATTAAATAACATTCAACATACATTATGAAAGTTGAATATCAAAAACATTAGTACAATACAATACAATTTTGACGACCTCCATAGTCGAGTGGATAATACACCGGTTTCAAGGTGTCGCCATCTCTGAGGTCCCGGTTCGAATCCCGGTGGGGGCAGATGTGTGATGAACGCGAGCATTTGTACCTTAGTCATGGTTGTTGATATATATTTCAATAAAAAATATTTATATATGTGTAATATATGTATGTCTATCCGTTACCCTAGATCCCATAGCACAAGCCTTACAGAGCTTAGTTTGGGCTAGGCTAATTGGTGTAAGTGTAACAAATATTTATTTATTTATTTATTTATTTAATACGGGATCAAACCCCAAACCTACAGTAACTAATTGTATAAATTGCAGGATTCAGAATCAGATGTTGACATGGAAGAACTAAAAAGAAGGAACTCCCTCC
>JAYEAL010000970.1:0-18165 GCA_036419045.1 Scirpophaga incertulas
CTCTTTCTATGGTAATCATAGATTATACTTTCAAATGCTTTTTAAGCACGAGAAATCAAATTAAGGTCGGACTTTTAGATGCTAGCCCGATTTCTTTGGCTATTATTTTTGGAACACGCTTGTAATTTCTTCAAAATTATAACGGAAAGAATTTTTTCGTTTTATAATAGTGTGTTGCCTCCCTCCATCTTGTTGCTAATACGCCATATAATCTCTTGGTAAAAACTCATTAATGTAATGGGTGGACTATGAGTTTTTAAACTCTCAAAAGCAGGCTCTATTCCCACTTATCTAGGATTTATAAAATTCTATGATAGCCTTAAAAGATTGAGGTTGACACCTAATTAACAAATGTTACTCTAATGATAAATGCCTGAATTGGCATGAAGATAATTATCAACGCCCACATCGAACTAGTAAGAAAGGGATAGCTCCATGGTGCAATGGTACGGATTCTGATTTTAAAAACTCTATAGCCCGGGCTTAATATCCATTTGGCAGCAAATTTGGGTCGACCTATAAAAATAATGAATTCCCAGAGGCAGCACCAACTGCCATAAAAACTTCGTTTGGATGAGCTGTGCGACATTGTTCGTAAAGGAGTGTGGTTAACTAATTCTACAATTTATTTAGGTGTGGGATCATGATTGAAGGTAGTTAAAAATTGCCATCTTAATCGAAGCCTATCAAGACATGATCTGAAAGATTAGTGTTTATATATTGTTCAGAGAAAAGAAGTTTACAAGGGTAAGATCTGAATTTGATATCACACTAGTCCTTACTAATATTATAAATCGGAAAGTGAGTTAGTTTGTTTGTTTGTTTGTTCCGCTTTCACGCCGTAACTCCTGAACCGATTGCTTTGAAATTTAGCAGACGTAAAGATAAAAGTCCGGATTAAATAATAGGCTACTTTTTATCCCGGAAAAATCGACAGATCCCACGGGATGCACAATAAAGGCTTCGCACGAAAACTACTGCACAGATTTTCATGCGGATTTCATTCATCAATAGATAGACTGATTCTTGAGCAAGGTTTTGCGGTATTTTTTATCTGTTTAGTCCCACGGGAAGCGCGATAAAACCTTCGCGCCATAAACCGACTTCCGCGCATATGTAGCCGTGGGCAAAAGCTATGACCCTTAACCCTCTATAGACCCAATCCCGAAATCCACGCGGGCGAAGCCGCGGGCAGAAAGCTAGTTTATAAATAAATTAAAGTTTTTTTATTAAGAAAGGGGGTCGGCCTTTGTGCATTTAGTAACATAAAATCTAGGAATTTAGATAATCTAAAAGGGTGATTCAGGTTTAGTTGAATGAAAATCAATTTTCCCAATCTATTAATAAGTCCATTTTCTTTAAGCTTGTTTATTTTGGAGCTTAATGAATGTTTTCATTTGATTATTAAATAAATATCTGCCATCCATAAACTCAAATCATACAATTTAAGAGAATAAAATCCAATTAAAATAATAAAATTTACTAATTTATTTGATCCAAATAATCCTGGAGTTGAGCGGGAATTTTTCCTTTTACATTATTCATAAGTCTTTTTTTGGCCTTAGGATCTAATCCACCAGAAAACATTTGCGAAAGCATAGGATTTTTCATCATATTTTTCATAACAGATGATGATTGCCGGTAATTGGTCAAAATGTCCATCACAAACTCCTTAGAAAGGCCACAACCTTTAGCTATCCTCATTACTCTTCCTTGTTGTTTAAAAAATAAATTTCCGTTAGATTCAAGTTCTTCCCTAGTCATGGAATCAAAAGCATATAAAATTTTATTAAACTTCGTCTCATCTGGGATCGAAATATTGTTCATTCCAGGTATCATCTCAAACATTTTGGATACAGGGCCTAAGGATAAAATTTGTGAAAATATATTCTTGAAATCTATCAATCTCAGTGTGCCTGTACTAAGTTTATTCATCATGTCACCTTCATCAATATCAATTGTTGAAATTTTGTCAATTAATCCCTCTATATCACCCATACCAAGCATCTTACTAACAAATCTTTTAGCATCAAATACATCAAACTCCTCCATCCCTTCGCCAGTACCAATAAATTCAATGGGACAATTAGTAGCAGCAACAGAACTCAAAGCTCCTCCGGCTTTAGATGCACCATCTAGTTTAGTTAAAATAATACCCCCTACCTTAACCGCATTTTTAAAACCAAGAGCTTGATCTTCAGCCGATTGACCTATACCGGCATCCATAACAAAAACAATATTATTAGGAGCTATAACAGAAATCATTTCTTTCATTTCTGCAAAAAGATCAGATTCTTGGGTATGTCTACCACTTGTATCTACCAATATTAATTCAAAATCATTTTTCTTAAATTTGGCAACTCCTTCCTTTGCTACTTTAACTGGATCAGGATCTGAAGATCCAAAATATGGAACGTTGATTTTTATAGCATTCTGTTTAACCTGGTCAAATGCCCCTGCTCTAAATGTGTCTGCACAAACTATACCAATCTTAAAATTTCTTCGTTTATAGTAATTCGCATATTTACAAATAGAAGTAGTTTTACCACATACTTGAAGACCTACGAAAACAAGTATATTGCACTTGTTTTTTTGAATGCAATAAGGTTTTGTTTCTGGATCTAAAAGCTTTACTAATGACTCAAAAAATGCATTATGACCAACTTTTGCCTTATTAGCATTGCTTTCAAGCTTTTCATTTTCTATTTTGTCTTGATTTCTTCCCGTAGCATTTGAACAAGCTTCGGGCTTACATTCGAGCGAATAAGCACTGTGCATATTTCTTTCAAAGATTTTTCTATGGCTTCATCTGTCATTGGATTTTTAAACAAATTTTGAAGTGTCGAATTTATTGCATTTCCAAGTTCTGCAATCATGGGTATGATTTAGTATTTTAAAAAATCATAAATATTCCAGTGCTTGAAATTTTAAATGGGAAATATATAATATTTTAATATGGCAACAGAAAAGTATAAATCAAGCATGAAAAAAATCAATTAAGAACATATATTATGTAGAAAAGAATACCCCATTGGGCTATTGATAACTTGCTATATAGCAAATTTTTAGATTGTGTTTTGAGCCATTAAATATATTCCTAACGGATAAAATGAAATAGTTTATTAATGGGTTATCTATTAAGATATTTTTAACTTATTGTTTCCTGTTTCGCGTTCAATACACCGTCAGATGCACTTGAGCTCCCCAGCCTATCCAGCTAAATATTCACTTTGCATTCTGGCATCATCCCCACTTCTATAATATTTATAGGAATTACTTTTAAGAGTCTTCTTAAATCTAACAGATAAAATAATTTATTAATTGGTTATAAGGATTGTGAGGTCCCAAAGTGTACGGCGAGCGTGAGAACAGAAACACAAAATTAAAATAATATTTTAATATATCATAACCCATTAATAAATTATTATTTTTAAAACTTTGATGGAGTGACTTAGGATCAGAAAAGTTATAAATATCCACACTAAGGCTTACTTACAATTTAATTAGATCTCTCTTTGTCTGAAGTTATATTTATAGAACGGGTTAACTTTAACTGGTTATATCAATAATAAATATAAGTGTTTAAGGTTGAGATTCATAGACTTTATTTATTTATTATTGCTAAGCAATCTTTTATGGAAAGTCCTGATTCAGGATTTTAGGATGACGAGTACATTACCTATATGGAAAACGTGACGTAGATTTTACGCTATATAAGAGGGAGAACATCAGGAACATTCAATTCAGCTTCCAACAGCACGACAGTCAGCTTCTACCACTAGCAACATCAGTGCTCATCAACTAAGGAGAAATGTAAGAGATTTACTTTATCATACTTAGTATTTATATATGTTTATTTATCAGTTTGACTGCAGACTACGGGTTCGAATCCCTCAATATTTGAAACAATGAATCAATTACTGTTTAATCATTAGTTAGGCGTGACATGGAACTAAAGTAATAAACTTTTCGATAACAGCATTATTATAATACATTTCAGATGTTCCCCTAACATATATTTCAGTTCTTTATTTTACTTCACAACTGTACAATATTTAATTGTACAGTTGTGAAGCATTGAATAATTCATAATATTTACATTATGAATAGCAAATAATGCAAGCATATAATAAGAATTATTTATTAATAATGTTTTAATTGGTTTAATTTTCAGGTCTGAAGAAAACGCGGATACTCTTTTTCCATCTGAAGACGAGGTTCAACCACCACCGTCGAAAAAACACAGGAAAAGCAAGCAGGCAGTATCTCAGCCGGCAGCGAAGCCGGTGGTACGAGCATCAAGCTTGGCGCAAGTCAGCACAGCGGCGGCACCTCTGCCAGTAGCAGCGTGCTCATCATCTTCGAAGAAACCGTATTTCAAGCCGATTCCCCCGAAGATCGCAACGGCGTACGATCTCTTCGGAACCGACTCTGAAGATGACGAGAAGGCGGATATCCCAACTACCGGTAAATCGCCCTCTCCGTTAACTTCTTATGTGACACGTCGCCTCGCAAACGGTCATTCACGTCAAATATTTGATCGTAAGCCTGGGACGCACTATGTTGATTTGAAAATATACCGGTGTGATGAAATTGAGAAAGTCCAGCCAATAAATAGGTGGCGTCAAGCAATAGTGACCGTAAAAAATAAAACATTTGATAATACGGGTGCATGGCAACACCTAGCTAATTTTATAAGGGAAACTAGAAAAGAGTTTGTGAATTGTCCTCAGACATATGTTAGTAACTATTATTCAAATTAACATGTATATATCGGATATTAAATTACGCCTAGAGCTTATCAATATAATTTAATAATTATATTAAAATATGCATACTTGTTAATTCAATATACCTTATTACCTATTTTAACAATCTTATATATTTGTATTTGATTTGATAAAAAGATAAAAGAACAATGGTGTAACATACGAAAGACATGTTATAGAGAAACAATTATATTGTTTAATATCATACTTATATAATAAAAAAAATTGTAACCATTTAATATTTATTATTATTTTTTCTTTTTTACAGTGTCACTGTTACCAGAAAAATCAAAGTACAGCGATATAATTATTTGTGAAAAATGTCATATTGAAATACCGAAAAATGAATATCACTATCATTTGAGAACGAATTCACACAAATCTAATTGCTTATTTAAAACTAAATATGAAAATGTAAATATTATAGCCACGGCTTTCAAAAACAGAATAATAACTTACAAACTAAATCCGTCGATGGAATATCTTATACCTGAGGATTTCCTTATAGATAATGAGCATCAAGTATTAAATTTAATATATGACTGTCTAACGAAACATAATTGTATTAAATTAAGCTTCGAGCTATTTGCTTACTTTATTCTTTTACGATCTGGTGAGCAGCAGCTTAAATCTTTTAATACAAAATATGAAGTGATATACAACAATACTGACTTAAATGAATTATATTTAAAAACTATAAATACATTTGAGAGAAAACTCTCGGAATTTCAGCACCGTGACTCTGGCTGGTCTTGTTTTTCTATAAGCCACCTAGAAATTAATATTAACAAATATTCGCCTTTAAAAGGTGGTTCTTACTTTGATTTGCCACATGAAATAAGAAAAACGAGGAGTTGCTTGAATATACAAAACAATGATAACTATTGCTTTCTGTGGAGTATTGCCGCTGCATTATGTCCAACAAAAAGTACGAGTAACGTTTGCATGACACGATCATACCCCCATTTTACGAAACTGTTCAATATAGATGGTATCTCGTTTCCACCGTCGAACAGGGATATCAAACTATTTGAAAAGATTAATCCTAACATAAGTGTTAATGTATATGGATTAGATGATAAAAATAAGGTCATCGGTCCTTTATATGTAACAAGCTTAAGAAAACAATGCCACGTGAATTTACTATATTTCGAACAAAAAGGTTGTGGTCATTACTGCTTAATAAAAAATTTATTGAGATTAATTAGACGCCAGATAAGTAAACACAAAGGTAAAATGTATCTGTGTGAGACATGCTTACAAGTATTCACGAGTGAAAAAAAATTTCGTCAACATACGTTGTGTCCTAATATATTGACAGTATTACCCAAAAAAAATAGTATTCTTCAATTTAAAAACTTCGAAAGAAAACAGAAAATCAATTTCGTAATTTATGCAGATTTCGAAAGTATTTTACTAAATTGCAGTATAAGTAAAACTGAAAACACTCGAACATATCAGGTTCACGAACCTTCATGTTTTGGGTACTATATTTGCTGTTCATATAATCCAGACCTTAATAAGTATGTTACATATAGAGGGCCAGATTGTGTGGAAGTATTTATAAAAAACTTGATCAATGACTTAGAATACATTTACAGTATCTTATTAAATAAAATGCCTATGGCAACTTTAACAATAGAACAAGAAAGTGATTACGAAAATTCTACAAAATGTCACATCTGTAACCATCTGCTCTTTGATGACAAAGTTAAGGATCATGATCATATTACATCGCAATACCGAGGCGCAGCACACTCTCATTGTAATTTGATGTATCGAGTATGTCCATTTGTGCCCGTTATTTTTCATAATTTAGCTGGCTATGACTCTCACTTATTTATTAAAGAATTAGCAAAACACAAAGGGGATTTTAAAATAATACCAAAAACCAAAGAAAGGTATATGTCATTCACGAAAATATTTCATACAAAAAATACGTCGAAGCCTATTCAAGTTAAATTTATTGACTCTTTTCAATTCCTCAGTTCGAGCTTAAATGTATTAAGTAAGAATTTGAATGAAATCGATTTTGTTAACTTAACAAAAGGTTTTCCAGATGTTAATTACAATCAGTTGAAGCTATTAAGACAAAAAGGAATTTATCCCTATGATTATATTAATGCAAACTTAAAATATGATGAGACTCGACTTCCTCCCAAAGATTGTTTTTACAATAGTTTGAAAAGCGAACATATAAGCAACGATGAGTATACACATGCTCAAAAGATTTGGCAAACATTTAATATTAAATCGCTCGGCGAATATACAGATTTATATTTAAAAACAGACGTGTTACTTCTATCCGACGTATTTGAAAAATTTAGAATGACTTGTATGAAGCATTATCAACTCGATCCAGCGTATTATATAACAGCACCTAGCTTAAGCTGGGATGCAATGTTATTGTATACGGAGGTAAAATTAGAATTAATAAATGATTTAGAAATTTATGAACTATTGGAAAAAGGAATTCGTGGAGGCTTGGCGCAATGTTCCCTACGTTATGCTAAAGCTAATAATAAATATTTACCCGACTATGACACTTCACAAAAATCAACTTTTTTAGTTTATCTTGACTGTAATAATTTGTACGGTTATGCGATGACACTGAAGTTGCCAATTTCAGAATTTCGCTTTCTAACAATCGATGAAATTGATACTTTCAATTTAGCTGCTATACTTGATGATTCCGAATATGGATATATTATAGAAGTAGATTTAGCTTATCCTGAGAGTTTGCATAATTCACACAGTGATTTACCTTTTGCTGTGGAGAAGTTTACACCGCCCGGAGGAAAAACATCTAAATTAATTGCTAATTTATATGACAAATTTAACTATGTTATACACTACGTCCACTTGAAAGCGTGTTTACAAAATGGACTTATTTTGAAAAAAATTCACCGAGTCCTAACATTCAGACAAGAAAACTTTTTACAAAAATATATTGAATTAAATACTAAGTTACGGCAAGCTTCAACATCGACATTTGATAAAGATTTTTTTAAACTTCTTAATAATGCTATATTCGGAAAAACTATAGAAAATAGACGCAAGCAAGTTAATGTTAAATTAGTGACTAAGTGGAATGATGTTACCAACAACACCAACAAGCACCTCGGTGCAGAAAAGTTAATTTCTAAGCCAAATCTAAAAAGTGTTGCAATTTTTTCTGAAAACTTTGTCGCTTTGCAATTTAGTCCTGAAAAAGTTGTCCTAGACAAACCTATCTATATAGGGTTTACAGTTCTAGAATATGCAAAAACACATTTATACAAATTTCATTATAATTTTATAAAAAATAAATATAAGAATCAAGCAAGCTTATGTTATACAGACACAGACAGTCTTTTGTATTACATAAATACTGACGACTTTTATGAAGACATAAAAAGTGACATCACAAAGTTTGATACCAGTAATTTTGAAGACAATAATTGTTATAAAATTCCGAGAGTAAATGCTAAAATTCCAGGTCTGTTTAAAGATGAACTTGGAGGCGATGTAATATGTGATTTCATAGGTCTCAGAGCGAAACTTTATTGTATAAACAGCTTAAGAACTCGCATTACAAAAGCGAAAGGAATATCTAAAGCTGTAACTAATCGATTAAAACAATCTCACTATTACAAAGCTTTAACAAGTGAAAAAAAAATTAAATGTAAAATGAATTTAATTAAATCCAGCAAACATGTACTATACTCTCAAGAAATTCATAAAGTTGCATTGAGTAAAAATGATGATAAAAGACAAATACTTCCAAATCAAATAGAAACTTTACCTTGGGGTCACTGTGCAACAATATTTTAAATGTTTAATTTATTTTTATTATTATACATACCTACATACATTATTATGAATCATTAAATCGATATGATCAATTAATTTTAAAATAAGTATTTACATATAAGTTAGTGATAAAATATTGTTGTAAATGTTCATAAAATCTATTATGGTACGTTACTTCGTTGAAGTATTTAAGTGAAATTTTATCATTATATATTACACAGTTATTAAGTACAATATTTTTGTAAATATTGTAGGTACATGTAAATGTAAATAAATTATATGATGCGAAATGAAAGTGATTTTAATAACCTATGCTCAACTGCATACCTATATAAAGACATGTAAAGTATTTTACTCTCATTTACAATGAAGTTCATTAAACAAAGTCACACTTTAGAAGTGAATAACATAAAAATAGAAAATATTGCACAGAAATCTAAACATAGTATACTCTTGCCTGACACAATTCGATGTATAATATGTGGTCCATCGAATTGCGGCAAAACTAATGTAATGCTAAATTTACTCTTACATGAAAATGGTCTTAAATTTAAACACATTTATATATATTCAAAAACAGCTTTTCAACCGAAATACTGTTTCTTACGACAAGTCATAAATAAAGTTCCTCTCGCAAAACTGTTTGTTTTTAATGACAATAAAGATGTGATATCGCCTAAAGATGCATTGCAAAATTCAATTATAATTTTTGATGATGTCGCATGCGAAAATCAGATAAATATTCGTAATTATTTTGCTATGGGCAGACATAGACAAATCGACTGTTTTTATTTGTCGCAAACCTATACCAAAATACCTAAACAATTAATACGCGATAATGTTAATCTCCTGATTATCTTTAAACAAGATGAAATTAATTTAAAACATATCTATAATGAACATGTCACTACAGATATTGACTGGATGGGATTCAAAAAGCTTTGCATGATGATATGGCAAGATCCATTTAGTTTCTTAACTATTAATAAAGACTGTGCCCTTAATAAAGGAAGATATAGACGTGGCTTTGACACATATATTTATCTATAAAATGAAATATTTACGTATATATTAACATATACGCTTGAAAATTAGTTAATAGTGTTTGAATATTGGCAATCAGCGGCTGGGTATAGTATCCAATAATGGACACAGAAATAAAAAAACAACTGATAAAATCAGCAGATAATATAAAACATAAAATTAGAGAAATTAAGAATAACGAAGATGCTGCTAATTTGAAATTTAGAAAAGCATTTAAGCCAATTACTGATAATTTGGAGACTATTATAAATCTACTAGCAAAGATAATCCCGTACTAAATGTTTCTATTGACATGAGTAATCGTGATATAGATGCTGATAGATACTCATCTTTAAATTATGAAGACTTTAGTAAGAATGCACTGACGGATTCAAATGAAAGCTCGACATTCTACGATTCTACAGAAGATGATAATATAAACGATACTATGGAAAAGGATGAAGTAATGGAGATTTATGATAATAATGATATAAATATACCATTTGGAGTACGTCGTGAAAATAAAAATTTTATGATTGGAAACTCCAAAGTGTCATTTTCATCTACCAGTAATGCCTCCCAGACAAGTAAAAGTTTTTCTGTTTCCATTGGTAATAGGCACTATGAATTAACACCAGGCTTAAAGGAACTCCTTATGTGCAAAAAACCTAATCTCAAAATTGTAGATGATAAGGATAAAATAACATATAAAGATATACTTCATTATACAAATGCTCATAAACGTAACTTTGATCCGAATGGTCAAATGAAGGGTGATAAAGGATTAAAATATCGTCATATAATCAAACCATTGTTTTCTCAGCAAACCAAGGCTGTAAAGCAAAATTCTAATAAAACAAAAAGTGGCGGCAGTCACATGTCAAAATATAAAAAATATAAAAGTAATACAGATTATATTTTCTGGGACGATCCTAATGAACTGATTGAAAGGCTTAAATTATTAATTGCATCTAAAAATGCTGGTAACACTAATCATTGTAACGAAATTTTATCAATAATTGAAGAACTTACAGAAGCTGGAATCATAAAAGAATAAAAACCTAAACAATATTTATTAGTAATTAGTAACATAAAGAACATTGATTATGAATGGTTATAAATGCAGGCTATGATCGTGGCATCGTCGAGTCAATTTATATCTTGCTCTACCTTTAACAAAGACTATATAGATCAATTCAAAGATAATATCTTAAATGAAATTATTAATATTAATAAGGTAATTGTAGCTTTAACCTTAAGAATACAAAAACTTGAAGAAAGTGTTCATATTAGAGACCTCGCAGGAAAATTAAATAAGCATTATGAGCAAAGTAGATGTCGTAAATGAAATCTGTAAAAATGCTAGAACTAATTATCCAAGGAGAAGTGTAATACTTAAAGATATAGATGATCTTTGGCAAGCTGATTTGATAGACATGCAAGCAATGTCTAAAGTTAATAATGGCAATAAATACATATTGACAGTAATTGATTGTTTCACAAATTTGCATGGGCTATTGGCCTAAAGCGAAAGACTAAAGAGCAGATATGTCAAGCTTTAAGAAGAATACTTGAAACGGGGCGTGTTCCGAAAAATCTACAAACCGATCACGGAAAAGAATTTTATAATGACAAATTCAAAAGCATTATGAATGCGTTCAATATTAATCATTATTCTTCATATTCTACTAAAAAGGCTTCAATTGTTGAAAGATTTATCAGAACATTAAAAAGTAAACTGTACAAAGAATTTTACATTAATGGAAGTTACAAATGGAATAACGAAATACTGCGCAAAATAATTTATGAGTACAATAACACAGTGCATAGAACCGTCGGCAGCCTCCGGCAACTATTTGTCGTGATAATAAAGTAAGAATAATGCAAAGATACATTAAACTGGCTTGTGCAAAAAAAAGAAACAAAAATAACAAAAAGTATCGAGTTGGTGATTATGTGAGAATAAGCAAACAGAAAGCTTGTTTTGATAAGGGTTATACACAAGGGTTGTTTTGACAAGGGTTTTTCTAGGAGGTAGACTCTGTACCAGGGTCGTCTGCATGGGTACCTCCGTCTTACCTATTTCCGCCGCCAAACAGCAGGGTTCGCTTTGCTGTGTTCCGGCGTGAAGGGTAAGATAGGCAGTGAAATTACTGGGTACTGTGACTTTACATCTTATGTCACAAGTTGGCAACGTACGCTGTGGTTCTTGTGAGGTTTGCAGATTTGCTGCGAATCTCGCGGGAACCACATGTACTATAGGCGACTGTTACCACTTACCATCAGGTGGGCAGCCTGCTTGTTTGTCAACTTTAGCAATAAAAAAAAAAAAAAAAAAAACACCTAATTGGTCCACAGAAATATTTAAGATTAAAAAAGTACAAGAAACTAACCCTGTAACCTTTTTTTTTTTTTTTTTTTTTTTTTTTACGCTGAGGAAAATGCATTGAATTGCATACCCCGGCTGCGGAGAGCCGGTGGTTATGTGGGGCTCTCCTCCCCAGAAGGGGGAGGCCTACCCACTAAAAACCTCAGCGATGGCCATCCTCTGGCGTTGTAGGGGGCCCTCAGGATCAAGTATCGCATCTGAGGACCCCTGGCCTTTGCACCCCTGGGTGCATTAGGGGAGCCCTTCTCGGGGAGGAGTGATCTTGCCGCCTCCTCCCCTCCAACCTCCTACGACGTCATCCCCGGCCATCCGGGGGTGAGGTCCCTCCCGGGTCGCCTCCACGGGCACGAACTGCGTCGCGCCCGCCAGCGACCCGTGGCGGCGCCTCAGGCCAGGCTATCTGGCCCGAGGCCGCCTTCTTCGAGCGGGATCGGCCATCTCCCGATCCCGCTCGGCGGCCTCCTTCTGGAGCATCACCGCTTCACAGAAGGAGACCACAGCCCTCCAACCTCCCTCATCCGCCAGCATTGCCGCAATCAACGCTGGCGGAGACAGATCTTGCCCGATCTCTTCGACCAAGACTCGGCGTTCGGAGTCCCAAGCAGGGCACTCCGCCAGCGTGTGCTGGGCCGAGTCGAGGTCAGATGCGCAATGGTGGCATCGTGTCGTGTCCTCCCTCCCTATTCGACTCAGATACTCACCGAAACAACCATGTCCGGTGAGTATCTGAGTCAAGCGGTAGGTGACTTCCGCCCTCCCGCAGAGCCAAGCTTCGAAGTGCGGGAGTACCGCACCGACGGCGCGCTGACGCACGCAGCCCCCACGCTCTAGCTGCGCACGCCAGGCCCTCTCGGCCCGTCGGTGCAACTCCCATCTGTGCATTCCGTGCGCTGGTGCCGGGGGACTCCCCCCGTCGCCCCCCCGACCGACATGTCGCGGTGCGTTGTACATCACCGCGTACATGTCGGCCAGGATCTCGAAAGGGGGGGACCGCCCCAGAACCGTCGCCGCCTCGTACGAGATCGTACGGTAGCCTCGCACGATCCGTATAGCCATTGTCCGCTGCATGCTCCGGAGCAGAGCTCTGCAGCGGGAGGACCTCGTGCAGTCTTGCGACCACACGGGGCCCCATACAAGGCCACGGACCGTACGACGCTCGCGTACAGGCGGCGAACACCATCCCTCGGTCCCCCGAGATTGGGCAGCAGGCGATGTAAGGCGCCCGCGACCCTCTTGATTCGGGGGACCAATCGCACGAAATGCTCCTCGAAGCTCCATCTGCTGTCCAAGGTGAGGCCAAGGTACTTGATGTAGGGCCCCACCTGGACCTCCGCGTCACCTACCCGTATCCGGCAGCTGGGTGGTTCCCGGCGCTTTGGAAGGCCGTGGAACCATAGCGCCTCGGTCTTGTGCGGCGCTATTTCTAGACCCAGCCGGCGGATCGCCCTCAAGATACACGCCACCCCCAGCTCGGCAAGCCTGAGCGTCTGCTCGAAGTCGGCCCCGGTCGTCACGACGAGAGTGTCGTCAGCGTAACAGACGACACTCACGCCGCAAGGAAGACTGGTGCGAAGGACCGCATCGAACGCGAGGTTCCATAAGAGGGGTCCCAAAACTGACCCCTGCGGAACGCCGCATTCGATCGCTCTCTCCGTTTCCGTCTCGTTCCTTCCCTTGACTCCGATCGTCCTGTCGCGTAAGTAGTCCCCGACCACGGCTCGCAGGTAGGGGGGCAACTCGTGGTCAAAACCCTGTAACCTATTTATTACAAGATTCTAAAAGTCGTCCAATACTAGGAGCATTTTATCCACAAGAACTTCAAAAAACCAAATATCGTGATGTATATTTAGTTGAAAGAGTTTTAAAAAGAAAAGGAAGCTTTGTATATGTTAAATGGCTAGGTCTCCCAACAAGCGAGAACAGTTGGATTCACAAGTCTAATGTTCTCTAAATAGAAAGTTTTTTTAGTTTTCAATACCGTATGTATTTAAGTCGTTGTTCAGTATTCTAAGTTCATTTGTTATCTGATTTTAAAAAGACATAGACCATTACTAAGCAATAATTATTATTATTTTAATAAAATGAAAATTAAACGAAATCTTCAGTTTTGCAATACAAAGAACAAAAAACCATCAAATAAAAGGAATAATAATAAGAACAAACGTGATGTATCCACTTCAGGGACAGGTTTGAAGCAAACCTTTAAGAACGTTGTTTCACATACCAAGAAATGTCTAAAGAAAATTAAACCTAAGTGTAAAAAGGCTTTATTAGAATTAGCATGCGCGACAGCACAAGAATTAATATCTGACTCGTCTATTAAATTACCAAGAATTATACCTGTACCTAAGACTGGTGGATTTCTTCCTTTAATTCCGATTTTTGCTGGCTTATCTGCTGCTGGTAGTTTAGTAGGAGGTGCTGCTGGAATCGCAAAAGCAGTTAATGCATACGAAACAGCTAGGAAACAACTGTCTGAAATGGAAAGGCACAATAAGCAGATAGAAGCAGTGTGTATTGGCAAGGGGTTACATCTGAGGCCGTACAAAGACGGACTAGGAATTTATGTTACCAAGAAAAAAAACTAAATTGTAGGCTACCTAAGAGAGCATTAACGAATATTGATATTATTAACCATTCACATAATATTCCCTTTTTCCGAGGAGTTTTTATGAGAGATACATTACCACATAAACCTTACCCTACAGAATGCGGTGTCATAAATCTCGATATTTCTAAAAACTCTGGAACTCATTGGGTAGCCTATGGAAAATTAAATGATCACATAGAATACTTTGACAGCTACGGTAATTAAAACCACCATTAGAAGTAATAAGATATTTAGGACCAAATATACATTATAACTATGATAATTTTCAGAAAAATCACTTGTACAACTGTGGACATTTATGTTTAAAATTTTTAAAGTCATTTTGGAGCAAAAATATGTAGAACAAATATAGGATTTATTTCCTTTGGTGGTGGAGTAAGATCAGAATATAAATCACAACAATAATATCAAACGCACATTCTTATGCTGCCTACGCTAAATGTTAGATGTAAATTGCTTATATTGAATTAATTATCTTATCATTCAATTGAAACTCAGTACATTGCTTTTATCATCATCTTAAATAACATGATCATTTTTAATAAAAATCTATCTACACGAGACAAACGTGATATTTCGCATTCTGTTGTCAAAGAAGTCGCCCGTGTCGCCAGTCTTGTGAAAACAAAAAAAATTAAGAAAGAAAATCTAATGTATTTAAAAGAACTCGGTTTTAAATTACATAATGCTGCAAATCACAGATCTACCAAACTACGATAATTCAATTGAGAGCTATGAAATTCATAGTTACAATCCATATAGTGATAGCTTTAAAGACAATGATGAAATTAGAATACCTATTCACCAACAGGATACATATGTACTACCTTCAGGCAGTTCTATCTACATAGAAGGTTTCGCACGTGTGATTTCTAAGGACCCCGCAGTGAAAAAAGAAATTAGTTTTATTAACAATCCACTGTCATATTTGTTTCAAGATATACGATATGAATTAAATGGTGTTGAAATAGATCGCATCAAAAATGCTGGAATCACTACAACTATTAAATCGTATATCTCTATGAATGATGGTGAAAATAAAGCAGCAGCCGTTTGGGGATGGAATTTCAACGGCACAAAACTGAAAGATGGTCATTTTAGTGCTGTTATTCCATTAAATAAAATATTAGGATTTGCCGAAGATTATAATAAAATAATTATAAATTGTAGACATGAACTTATATTACATAGAAGTAGTTCTGTTTCAAACTGTGTAATTCTAGAAAACAATGATAAAATAGAAATAGAAATTCAAAAACTTCGATGGCGTGTTCCTCATATAAAAGTTGCTGACCGCTATAAATTAATATTACTCAAACATTTAGAGAAAGATCGTCCTATCCAGCTACCGTTTAGAAATTGGGATCTATATGAATATCCAGTATTACCAAAAACTACCAAGCATTCATGGTCAGTTAAAACTGCTTCTCAATTAGAAAAACCAAGATATGTTATTTTTGGCTTACAGACTAATAGAAATCATAATAGTGCTAAGAGTTCATCAATATTTGATCATTGTAAAGTTACCAATCTTAGGTTGTTTTTAAATTCACAATATTTTCCATATGAATCACTTAATCTTAATTTTGAAGAGGGTAAATACAGTATATTATACGACATGTACGCTAACTTTCGTCAGTCGTATTACAGCGCTAGTGTTGAACCGATGCTTAATTTGACTCAGTTTAAGGAAAAAGCTCCGTTGTTCGTAATTGATTGCTCAAGGCAAAACGACTCTCTTAAAACTGGACCTGTTGATGTTCGAATAGAAATTGAATGTTCGGAACAAGTACCAGATAACACAACTGCCTATTGTCTTATAATAAATGATCGGCTGTTCGAATACAAACCCCTCAGCAGCATTGTCAGAAAACTATCATGAATGTAATCTTGGATGTACAAGGATTCAAGGACGAGCAAAACCAGTTCATTCCAAAGGAAATAGCGCTCCTTTGGAACAAAAGTGTAATAGTTCTGTTGATAAAACCACCATATCCGTTTTATGAATTAACAAAAAAAGAACGCTTGCAAGTAGCATGGATAGAGAAAAATAGATCGATTTATTGGAATGAAGGATTTACACCTTACTTTAATTATAAAAAAATATATAGATAACTTTTTACAAAATAAATGTATTTTCACTAAAGGCCGTGAAAAAGTTTCATGGATAAAAAAAATGTTGGTAACAACACAGTATATAATTTAGAAGACAGAAATTGCCCTAGTTTTGTTTCACTCTATGATAAATATTCAAGTTCCCCAGATATTATAAGTTGTTTATATCATAATAATATATGTGCTTTAAAAAATGTATTCTGTTTAGATAAATGGTGTACAGAAAATCATATTTTAACTACTGTATGTAAATAAATTTAAGTAACAATAAATATTGTATTTAATAACTACTTGTTTCATTTCCTCGCGCTTATTAAAGTTGTTATCACTTCAAATTAATGAACGTCAGACTAATTGATAATTAATAGTGAGATATTTAACATAGATACTTTATCATCTGATTGTCCCTAATCTGACATGTTCTTTTAATAAACAAAAAAGTTAAACATTTCAGTAGCAAATTATAGGTAGGTACCAACTGTTTAAGTTTATTCTGGGTTCATTAAATGAACAGTGAACATTAATTGTAAATGAATGCCGATGTTGGTAAGCAGATATGAACAGTTTGGCTTTTCTCTAGTGATGATCTGATGAATAGAGTAAATAAGTGGTATACGATTCTTTTTACTAAATAGATGCAATCAGATAGGTCGATAGTAGTAAACAGGTTGAATAAAATAGATTGTCCCTGATCTGAACTGATCTGATTATAATAATCTGATTGTCTCTGATCTGAACTGATCTGATAATAAACAAAAAATGAAACATTTCAGTAGTAAATTATAGGTACTGTTTTTTTTTTTTTTGGGTTATTGATAAGATGAATAGTGAAAATTAATTGTAAATGTAGGTATGTTCAATAACTGCTTAGATGAATAGTCATCATTTCATTGGTATAATTGGTGGTTCCAGATTAATAGATCATCTATTCTGAATAGATGATCTATTAATCTGGAATCACCAATTATACCCTACTATTGATTGGTTTATTTATGTTTATACCTATATTACTAAGTATTCCTTTAATTGGCAATATTTCTTCAACACAATCAGCAAGAGCGTAATACTCCGCATGAGTAGAAGCCCTAGACACTACTTTTTGTTTAATTGATTTCCACAAGACTGTATTACCAAACACTTTTATTACTATTCCTGTTGTGGATTTTCTATCTACTACGTCAGCAGCCCAGTCTGCATCTACATATGCTTCTATTATTTCATTAAATTCTGAATTATATTCTAATTTTAAAGACTTCGTATTATTAAGATATTTAAGTACACGTAACGCATAATTGAAATGAATTTCGTTATAAAAGTTTTGGAATCGACTTAAATAGTTGACAGAATAAGATATATCAGGTCGTGTACCACTTGCAATATATAATAAAGCTCCAATTAAATTTCTATATTTTATTTTGTCATCAAATTTTTCAGCTGGCTCTAATTTCAAATTTATTTCCATTGGT